>PVJS01057352.1:0-12078 GCA_004027185.1 Glis glis | reverse complement strand
GGAGGAGGAGGAGGAGGAGGAGGAGGAGGCTGCTCCTCGCCACCTCCCGGCGGCTCCGCGGGGTCCCGGGGCGCCTGCTGTGTCCTGGGCGTCCACAGGGTGGCGCTCCCTCCCTGCGGCCGCCCTTGGTTCTGGGAGCGCGCCAAGCCCTCGGGGAGGAGAACTGAGCGCGCGCGGGCGTTGGATGATCGATGATGGCCGGATTGAGGGAATCGATGCTCAGCCGTGTGGCAAATTGGATAAATGAGCGCGATGGCCGGTGGCGGCCGGGAGCCTGGACGGGAGGCGGGTGGGTGCGGCGCGGGGGCCGCGGTGCTGGGAGTTTCTGCTTCTGGCCTGGGCTGTTTGCGGCCAATGGAGAAGTTGCTGGAAACCTGCTTTGCGGGAGGGCGCGGGGCTCAGTGGTGGAGGCTTGCCTAGCGTGCACCAGGCCCTGGGTGGGGCGTCACCCCCAGCACTGTCAGAAAATCAATCGGGCTTGGTGGTGCACGCAGGTCATCCCAATACTTGGGAGGCTGAGCAGGATGACCGCAGGTTCGAGATCAGCCTCAGCAACTTGGCGAGACTCTCAGCAACCTAGCAAGACCGTTTCAAAAGAAGAATAAAGAAGGGCTGGGGGTGTAGCTTGGAGCAGAATGCCCCTGGGTTCAATCCCAGCAACACACACACACACACACACACACACACACACATACACACACACACACACCACACACATGCCCCGCATGGTGGCACACAACTGTCATCCCAGCATTTGGGAGGCTGAGACAGGAGGATTGCAGGTTGGAGACCAGCCTTAGCAAGTGAGCAAGACCCTATCTCAAAATAAAATAGGGCTGTCAGGCGTGTTGGCAGTACTTGGGAGGCGGAGACCGGAGGATCCGGGTTCGCGGCCAGCCTCAGCTACTTAGTGAGGCCCTGCGCAACTTAATGAGGCCCTGTTTCAAAATAAAGAATAAACAATAGGACTAGGGGTGTAGCTCGGAGGTAGAATGCCCCTGGTTCAATCCCCAGTACAGCAAATAAAATAAAATAAAAGGTCTGGGGGTGTAGCTAGGAGGTAGAGTAACCCTGAGTTCAATGTCCAGTACAAAAGAAAAAAAAAAAAGATGCGCAGTGGCGGGCTGTCCCTCGGCGTCGGGATGGGCTGCGGCCCCCCTCGCAGGGGTGGGGACAGCACGTGCAGGGGCCTCCAAGGCTGGGCTGAGGGCTGGTGGCTCTCCGTGGGCTCACAGCTTTGGTCCCCAGTCTGACACAGGGTCAGCATCAGCCGCCCTCCTCTTCCTGGGCCTCCCCGGCCTCCGCGTGCGCAGTGAGTCAGAGCGGAGTGGAGGGGGGCGCTCGGCCTGCTGCTGCCCCCCTCGAAGGCAGTGATTTTCCACGGTGAGAAGGGATAAGAAAGCAGCTGAGGTTCCCAGTCCGCGTTCCCAGGTCCCTCGGCCACAGGGCGGGCGGCCTGGGTCTAGTCCAGCTCCTCCAGGCAGCTCGGGTTTCTAAGCCACTTCCTGCCTTGGGCGGGAGGCCGCCCTCCTTCCTGAGTCCTGTTTCTCCCTCGGGCCCGTTCTGCTCCTGGGATGGGGTGCGGGGAACTTGGGGCGGCTGCACTGTCACCCGTGGCGAGGTCAATGGCGGGCAGGTTCCCTTTACTTGGGCCTCAGCTCTGGCACCCCTATGGGAATCTGAAGATCCTCCCCCCATGTGGGCTGCAGGCCTGGTGTGATCAAGGTGTCCTCCCACATGCTGTGCGTTTACTGCTTCCTGCCCCCACCCCGGGGTGCATCTCCACGGCGGTGCTCCCTGGGGCTCAGAGGACACCTCCCTTCCGCCCCCCTCCAGTTCCTCCAGTGGCTTCAGTTCATTTATCACCTGAAATGGCTCATTTGTGGTCAGGACTAAGAGCTCTGGACCCAGAGGGCTCAGGTAAACCCCAGACCTGCCGCCTCGCAGGTGTGAACCCCGAGCCACAGCCCGGCAGCTGGGCCGGCTCCCCTCCTCCCCCTCGTGCCGGCACGGCCTCCCGCAGGAGGGCCAGAGACACCGTCCACACCCGTGCTTGAGCAGGGGAGGCCACCGAGCCTCGGCATGGAACCGCAGCTCAGGCCCCCCCAGGGCCCCGGGACCACAGCTCAGCCCCTTCCCTTCCCAGCTTGCTGAGACCAGAGGGGACAGAGGCGTCAGGTTCAACCACCCTGAGCTCGGATCCAGGCTCTGACACACGCTTTCTGGGCACACATACCCTCTTTTTTGTGGTTTGGTGCTGGGGATGGAACCCAGGGGCATTCTACCTCCGAGCCATACCCCAGCCCTATTTTATTCTTTTTTTTTTTTAAACAGGGTCTCACTGTTTAAAGTTGCTGAGGGCCTCAGTAAGTAGTTGAGGCTGGCTGCGAACCTCCAATCCTCCTGTCTCAGCCTCCCAAATCCTGGGATGACAAGCGTGTGCCACCACGCCCGCTCCCCTCTGTCTTGACCAGTTTCCTTGTCTGTATATTCGAAACAAGTGACCACACCTTCCCCCGATGTGCGGGCTGGGGACGAGATAAGGGAAGCCTATGCCAGGCCAGAGGAGGGCTGGCCACCCCGGGCTGTCCCCTGTGAGTGGCCAGAGCCATCCATCCAGGTAAAACTTGGGAGGGTGTCCGAGGAAGACACCTGAGTCCCACCAAGTCCCTCAGGGTCCCCCAGCCTTAGCGCCCACCAAGCTAACACCAGAGCCAGTTTGAGGAGACTAGGAAGGACTTCGGCTCCCGGAAAAACAGCACTGGTGAGCCAGCCGCCAGCGCCACCCCAGCAACGACATCAGGGTCTTCGGTGCCGGCCACCTGCTTTAATTCTTCAGTTCTTCAGCAGGTGCGAAGTGGGCTCCAAGGACAGACTCCTCGGACACCGGTTCCCACCTGAGCAGCCGAGCTAGCGGTGCAGAGGCACCGAGCAGCGAAGCACCGTGCCTGGGCCAGGCGTGGGGCGCACGCCTGTCATCCCGGTACTTGGGAGGCCGAGACAGGAGGATTGCAGGTTCGAGGCCAGCCTGGACAACTTAGCGAGGCTGTGTTTCAAAATAAAAACGGCCAAAGCCAGGCGTGGTGGTGCACGCTTGTAATTCCAGTACTTGGGAGGCTGGGACAGGAGGATCTGGGTTCGCGGCCAGCCTCAGCTACTTAGTGAGGCCCTCCGCAACTTAGTGAGACCCTGTTTCAAAATAAAGGATAAAAAATAGGGAGCCGGGCGTGGTGGCGCACGCTTGTAATCCCAATACTTTGGGAGGCGGAGACCGGAGGATCCGGGTTCGCGGCCAGCCTCAGCTCTCTCTCTCTCTCTCCCTCCTTAGTGAGGCCCTCCGCAACTTCATGAGACCCAGTTTCAAAATAAAGTATAAAAAAATAGGGCCGGGGTGTAGCGCTGAGGTAGAACGCCCCTGGGTTCAATCCCCGGTACCGCAAAAAAAAAAGAAAAAATAGGGGGTGTAGCTCAGAGGTAGAATACCCCTGGGTTCAATCCCCAATACTGCAAAATTAATTAATTAATTAAAAAATAAAAACAGCCAGGCAAGGTGGCACACACTTGTAATCCCAGTATTTGGGAGGCTGAGACAGGAGGATCACAGGTTCAAGTCCAGCCTGGACAAGTTAGCAAGGCCCTGATTCAAAATAAAATTGGGCCAGGGGTGTGTGTAGCTTGGAGGTAGAATGCCTCTGGGTTCAATACCTAGTATAAAAAGAAGTGCAAGCTAGGAGTGGTGGCACACACTTGTAATCCCAGTACTTGGGAGACTGAGATAGGAAGATCGCAGGTTCGCAGCCAGCCTCAGTTACTTAATGAGGCCCTCTGCAACTTAGTGAGAACCTGTTTCAAAATATAGAATAAAAAATAGGGCTGGAGTGTAGCTTGGAGGTAGAATGCCCCTGGGTTTAATCCCCAGTACCACCACCAAAAAAAAAAAAAAAAAAGGACAACACCCGTCCCCAAATTAGGCCCCACCCACCCTGGAGCTGACCCTCACGCTCCCCAGCAGTAGGGTTCAGAATTCAGGGGCATCACTGGCCTGTGACTATGGCAAGTCCCTGGAGAGGACCGTGCCTCAGTTCCCCATCTGTAAAAACAGGTTTGGGGTGGTGCTGATGTGGGACTTGGGTTTCACTCCCACGGCGGGAGGGGGCTGGGCGCCTCTGCATTCCGGGAGTTGGTGGATGGCGGCTTCAGGGCAGCGGGCGGGGCTCGGGCTCTGGGCCTGGGGCCAGCGCTGGGCAGTGAGTCAGGGCCCAGGCACGGGGACAGCGGCCTCTCCCGCCCCGTGAGCTCAGAGCTGAGCCGCCGGCTGGGCCCCACCCCTCGCTGGCTCCTAGGTCAGCCCCCAGGCTGCAGGGTGCGGACACACGGCCCCTCTGATAGGTGCAGCCTCCCTGAAGGGACTCTTCCCCTTGGGGAAACTGAGGCCTGGGATGCCGTTGGTGGGGGAGGGGAGCGGCCAGCAGAGCAGTGAGCGCCTCCCTGGTCCCATCCCAGGACAGAGCTAGGCCAGGAGGGAGATCTGACCCACAGCGACAGGAGGATCGCAGGTTTGAGGACAGCCCCAGCAACTTAGCGGGACTCACGGCAGCTTAGGGAGACCCTGTTTCAAAATAAAAAATAAATGGGCTGGGGTGCAGCTTGGAGGTAGAAGGCCCCTGGGTTCAATCCCCAGTACCGCTCCCTCTCCAGAAGCTCCTTGTGTCCTTATCTCGTTGGTGGCAGTCCTGCCCCTTCGCCTGCTTCCTGTCCCAGACGGCAGGTTTGTTTGTATGACTAGAGGGCGGGGACCTGCCTGCTCTCCAGCCCCCAGGACTCTCAGCTGTGGGCCAAGATTGCTCCGCACCCCACAACCACAGGTCCTGCGGGTGAGCTGTCCCAGGGGAAGTCCTGTCCCGTGCTGGCGGGAACGGCCACCCAGGTGACAGCAGCACATCGGCCATGGCGCTCAGAGGGTGGAGGCCAGGAAGGACGCCGGACGTCCACACCATCCAGGGCTGTCCCTGGCACGAGGACTCGGCCGAGGCGGGAGCCCGAGCTGGTTCTGGTTCAGGTTCGGCTCTCGTTTTGTGCCAGACAGGAGAGCTGCGGGGTGGACTCGCGATGGAGCACTGCACACGGAGCCCGGGCTCCGTCCCAGCACCACACAGACAGACGACCACCTTGAACCTGTCATGCGGTGCTGGGGTGTGATTTGTAAGGTGAGGTCACAGGTGGTGACATCAGCTCCCCACAGCTGTGCAGCCAGGGCCAGCCCAGGAACCGAGGCCAAGATGAGGGAGTCACAGTAGAAACCATCCACAGGCGTTTAATTCTAAACCATCGCCCCCCACGGTCCCCGCGAGGCTCCGGCTACCAGTCGGTGGCCACCAGGCTCCAGAGGTGGTCGCTGATGAACTTCTTGGAGAGCTGGGTGCTGTCTAGGTGGATGGGCTGGGCCACGCTGGGGCCGTGATGGACTGCGGCCCCGATGCAAGGAAAACCCGGAGCACAGGCCCTCCACAGTCGGGGAGGGTACGGCCTTCTTTATTCTGACTTGGTGCTGGGGATCCAAGCCAGGGGCCTCTCCCTCTGAGCTACACCCCAGCCCTTTTGTAATTTTGAAACAGAGTCTCTCTAGGTTGCTGAGAGTCTCGCTAAGCTGCTGAAGCTGACCCCGAATGTCTGATCCTCTTGTCTCAGCCTCTTAAGCTCTGGGATTTCAGACATGCACCACCACACCCAACTTTGGCTTTGTTAATTCTATTTAAATGTATTTATTTTTGGTTTTGGGCCTTGCACGCATGAGGCACGTTTTGTCCCTAGGCTACACCCCTAGCCTGCCTTTAGAAAAAATGTTTAAGGCCGGGCGTGGTGGTGCACGCTTGTAATCCCAGTACTTTGGGAGGCGGAGACCAGAGGATCTGAGTTCGCGGCCAACCTCAGCGTGCATGCGCGCGTGATTTCTCTCTCTCCTCTCTCTCTCTCCCTGTCTCTCTCTCTCTCTACCTAGTGAGGCCCTCTGCAACTTCGTGAGACCCGGTTTCAAAAATAAAGCATAAAAAAATAGGGCCGGGGGCATAGCGCGGAGGTAGAACGCCCCTGCGTTCAATCCCCGGTACCGCAAAAAAAAAAAAAAAAAAAAATGTTTAAGCCAGGTGTGGTGGCACACACTTATAATCCTAGTACTTGGGAAGCTGAGGCAGGAGGATTGCAGGTTTGAGGCCAGTCTCAGCAACTTAGAAAGGTCCTCAGCAACTTAATGAGACCATTTCAAAATAAAAAGGCGGTCGTGGTGGCGCACGCTTGTCACCCCAGTACTTGGGAGGCTGAGACAGGAGGATCGCAGGTTCATGGCCAGCTTCAGCTACTTAGTGAGGCCCTCAGCAACTTAGCGAGACCCTGTTTCAAAATAAAGAATAAAGATAGGGCTGGGGGTGTAGATCAGAGGTAGAGTGCCCCTGGGTTCAATTCCTAGTACCACAAAATGAATAAATAAAATAAAAAATAAAAGCTGGGTGTGGTGGTGCACACTTGTAATCCCAGTATATCATGGGAGGCTGAGACACGAGGATCGCAGGTTTTTTTTTTTTTGTGTGATACTGGGGATGGAACCCAGGGGCATTCTACCTCCGAGCTAGACCCCCAGTCCTGTTTTTTATTCTTTATTTTGAAACAGGGTCTCACTAAGCTGTGGAGGGCTTAAGTGGCTGAGGCTGGCCACGAACCTGCGATCCTTCTGTCTCAGCCTCCCAAGTACTGGGATTACAACAAGCATGCGCCACCACGCCCGGCCTGGCTCAGGCCTTCCTTTTTAGAGCTGAATGATATTCCAGGGTATGGACAGACCACATTCTATTTATCCACTCATCTGCTCATGGACCTTCGGGTCTCCTCTACCTTTTGGCCACTGTGGCCAACGATACGACAGTAAACATGGTGAATCTCTCTTCCCGCCTCTGCTTTCCATCCTTCTGAGAATATCCCCAGAAGCAGAACTGCCGGATACTGCAGCAATTCTAACTTTTCTGTTTTCTGCAGCGGCTGCACCATTTTATATCCCCACTGATTTCTCCCCAAAAAGGATACTGCCTTTGATCACCCCTGGTTCGCTCTCGTAATCCCACTCGATTTTACTGATCCGATGATAGAGTTGAGCCACATACCTAGATGACAAAAAAAGAGACAAAGGACAGTGACCCCAGCATCCACCCCGAGCTGCAGGATCGCGCCCAGAGCGCACCCAGGTCTCCTGGAACTTACACGGCCGAGGGGATGGTGACCGTCGTGTCCTCGTCCACTTCTCGCTCCTGCCGCTCGAGCTCGGCCTCCATCTCGCGGAGCTCCTGCAGCTCTGCGCGGAGCTGGGTGCGGCAGGTGGTTAAGGACCCTGGCGTGGAGGGAGGGTGGTTTCCGCGATCGCAAGGCCTGCGCTAACCACGAGCCACGCCCCAGCCCTGGCAGAGCGAGAATCCCAGCTTCCCGGGAGGCTGGCAGGCACCGGAAGGATATAGGAGGCTGGCCTGCAGGCGCGCGTCCTCCTCGCCGGCCCTCTGCAGCTCGGCCTCCAGCTGCTGCAGCTCTGCGCCGCCCTGGCCCGCGCGCTCCTTGGAGTCAAGAAGGCATTGGGCCACTTCTTTTTCTGCATCGAGGGTCTCTGCAAAGGGAAGAGAAGCAGGTGAGCCGCCCCCCAGAGGGTGCAGAGAAGAGGGGCGTCCCGCCACCCCGTCACAAGCAACACCGCCGCGTCTGGTACGCAGCCCTTTTCCGCGCCCACCAGACTCCCAACCCGAGACCCACGCACTCCTATATTTGCCACACTTTTTCTTAGTTTTTGTTTTTTGTTTTTGGTGCTGGGGATTAAACCCCAAGGGGTTTTATCTCTGAGCCACACCCCAAGCAGCTCTATTTTATTTTATTTTGAAACAGTGGCTAATTACCATGCGCTGCTGGCCCCAAACCTGTGATCCTCCTGTTTCAGCCTCCAAGTACTGGGATTACAAGCATGCGTCACCACGCCCGGCAGAAACTGTGTCTTCTAGTCCCCAGAAACCTCCAGCGACTACTTGGAATAAAACCATGTTGAACAAAGCCCCCACAAAGACCAGAAACCCTCTCGGAAGGCTACTGTGTTCCTTCCAGACCCCCAGAAATCTGCAGACCCACGGAAGTCACAGGCTCCAGAGGTTCCCAAAGGGCCTGCGTGGAGGTTTGAAAACCGACCTTAGGCGAATGCTCCATGCACGTGGCTGTGGAAACGTGAACACACGCCCCTCTCCGCCCCTCTCCAATAGCCACCTTCCGCTTTCAGCTGTTTCCTCTGGCACTGACAGCCACATTTCTAAATAATTCGCTTATGCTGCTGTTTCTCCATTTGACTGTGTCAGCCTGTCAGCCGGAGCCCAGTGATTCCCTGCCGGGACCGCAGGGAGTCTGGCCGGGCCCTCCCGCCCCTCTCTGCCCACCCGCTCAAGGCCCACCTGAGTCTTCCGGCTTCTTCCCCGGGGAGCAAGCTCTTCCCATGGGTGCATCATAAGGCGCCACTGTTTACCTGAGCAAAGTTTACCAAGGACTGGGGGATAATAATCATGAAACCGCTCTATAGTGGGTGTGTCTGTCTGTCTGTCTGTTTTTGGTGCTGGGGATCAAATTCAGGACCTCTGGCATGCTAAACACTGGGTCTACCACTGAGCTACACCCACAACCCAAGGCTTGGGACCTGGTTAAACCCCTCCCTACATTTTTTTTTTTTGTACTGGGGATTGAACCCAGGGGCATTCTACCTCCAAGCTACACCCCAGCCCATTTATCTATCTATTTATCTACTGATTGATTGTGTGTGTGTGTGTGTGTGGTGCTGGGGATGGAACCCAGGGGGATTCTACCTCTGAGCTACACCCCCAGCCCTTTTTATTTTGAAACTGGCTTTGCACAAGGCCCTCACTGACCCAGTGCTCCAAGACACCGCTCCTAATTACACAACCTAGCCGGCTCCTCAGCACTCACCTCAGGACATACAGATGTTTCTTGTTTATCCTGTCCCCTCCCTCTCCAAGTGTGTCAGATCCTCACGGCAGGGATTCTCTTTTGTTCCCTGCTGCCACCCAGGGTCAGGCTCACAACAGGTGCCACACAACACTTCTGAACAACCTCAGAACGAAGGCATATACTATTGTTATGAACATATAACAGCGAAGGAAACTGAGGCACAGAGAGGTTAAGAGACTCATCTCAAATTTCACAGCTAGGAAGTGGGGGTGCTGGGATTCCAAGCTGGAGTAGACTCCTGAGCCCCAGATGAAACCCCGTAAGGTGGGCGTGGTGGCGCACGCTTGTAATCCCAGTACTTGGGAGGCTGAGACAGGAGGATCCTGGTTCACAGCCAGCCTCAGCTACTTAGTGAGGCCCTCCGCAACTTAGCGTGACCCTGTTTCAAAATAAAGAATAAAAAAATAGGGCTGGGGGTGTAGTTTGGAGGTAGAATGCCCCTGGGTTCAATCCCCAGTACTGCAAAAAAAAAAAAAAAAGAAACCCCGTATCCCCCAGCTCCTGTTCATGGAGTGCTCACTAAGGGTCATGCCCCGAGAGCTCCTATATTTACCTCTAAACCCTGGGTTGTGGCTACTGTCATGAAGTTCATTTCACGGGTGGGGAAACTGAGGCTCAGACGGGGCAGCCCCAACCCGGCGGCCACACGAGGTGACAGAGCAGGGGACGAGGAGCCCAGGAAGGAGGAGCTTTCTGCAGGTGGCCGAGCCGCCCATCCCCAGCTCGCAGGCCCCCGCGCCCTCCCTGCGACCCTTACCTCGTAGCCATTGCTCCGCGCCGTCTTGCGTCTCCAGCAGCCGCTCCACCACCTGCTCGTGGCGCCCCAGCAGCCGCCGCTGCTGCGCCTCGGCGCGGTTGGTGCCCAGCAGGCTCAGCAGCCCCTGGCTCACCTCCTCAATGTCGCGGAAAGCCGCCATGACGCCGCCAGGACCAACCCCGCGCAAATTTGACTGCCCGCGGGGCCCGCCCCCTTCCCGGAGAACCTAGGTCCCATTGGCTATCTTCTCCGTCACTCAACCGTCAAGGCGAATAGGCGCAGCGAGGGGGTGGGAGAGGACGCCACAACTCTGGCCTGGTGCGCCTGCGTCCAATCCTGTCAGTCATCGGCGATGACCAATCGGCGCGGGGAGGGGAATGTCTCTAGAGCTGCCTGGTGCGCCTGCGCAAACTGGAATGCAGCTGAGCGACCTTGAAGCTGCTCATGTCTATGTATGTCCAGTCTGGTCTGTTGCGTGCTGGTTGCAGTTTTAGGGGTGAAGTAGTGGACTCTTAGGGAGCTGGCGTTGTACAGTGTGTGCACGGGACACACACAACAGGTCTAACAAATAAACTCTATTAGCAAAATGATATTTGCAGCCACATTTATTGGGTTCCTAGTCCAGCTTTGCTTAATTGACTAGCTGTGTTACCCGGCGCTAGTTACTTCACCCCTCTGTGCCTTAGTTTCCTCGTCAGTAAAATGAGGACCATAATAGTCCCAAACTCGGGGTTGGCATGAGGATTAAATGAGGATGGTGCATGGTATTCAGTTAAGTGTGGTATAAGATTGTATAAGTGTTAAATGAAACATGCATATAGCATGCTAGTGGTTAAGGTGCCTAAAACACTCCAAAGTCAGGCCACCTGAGGGCTTACAGTTAAGGAAAGACACACTGGAGTGACATGTGCCTCAAATTGCACGTCAAGGGATCAATTTGTGCGTTGGGGTCATGATTAGTATTTTCTACAAAATAGAAAAAATTCAGTGCGCATGTACAGCAAGTTCGGTATTTTAGGAAACCCCAAAAACCATTTGTGTGCAGGGTATGGCAGATTGTATTTTTCAAAAATGGCTACTGAGGCCTGGTGTGGTGGCACACACCTGGAATCCCAGTACTGGGGAGGCTGAGACAGGAGGATCGCAGGTTCGAGGGTAGCCTCAGCGACTTAGCAAGATCCTCAGCAACTTAGTGAGACCCTGGTTCAAAATAAAATAGGGCTGGAGGTGTAGCTCAGAGATAGAACACCCCTGGGTTCAGCCTCCAATTAAAAAAAAAAAAAAGCTACTGAAATAGTTCCAGCCTTGCCACTCCCCACCAAGAGGCAGACTCTAATAATTGGCTTCCTCTGGAGCCTGGGCAGGACTTTGCAACAAATAGAATGTGGCAGAAAGGACACTGTGTGACATTCAAGGCTGCATTGTAAATTAGTATTCATTGTATTCATCTGAGCTGGTGTGGTGGTGCAGGCCTGTAATCCCAGTACTTGGGAGGCTGAGACCAGAGGATCCTAGTTTTGAGGCCAGCCTCAGCAATTCAGCGAGCCCTCAGCAACTTAGCAAGACCCTGTTTCAAGATTAAAAAATAAAAAGGACTGGGGGTAGCTGGGCGTGGTGGTGCACGCTTGTAATCCCAATACTTGGGAGGCTGAGACGGGGGGGGGGGGGGGGATCCGGGTTTGCTGCTAGCCTCAGCTACTTAGTGAGGCCCTCCGCAACTTAGAACCAAAAAGTAGGGCTGGGATGTAGCTCGGAGGTAGAATGCCCCTGGGTTCAATCCCCAGTACCGAAGGAAAAAAAAAGGGCTGGGGGTGTAGCTCGGAGGTAGAATGCCCCAGAGTTAGCCAGGCATGGTGGCTCAAGCTTGTAAACCCAGAACTTGGGAGGCTAAGACAGGAGGATTGCAGGTTCGTGGCCAGCCTCAGCTACTTAGTGAGGCCCTCCGCAACTTAGTGAGATCCTGTTATAAAATAAAGAATAAAGCCGGGCTTGGTGGTGCACACTTGGAATCCCAGTACTTGGGAGGCGGAGACCAGAGAGGATCCAGGTTCGCGGCCAGCCTCAGCTACTTAGTGAGGCCCTTTGCAACTTCGTGAGACCCGGTTCCAAAATAAAGTATAAAAAATAGGGCCGGGGGTGTAGCTCGGAGGTACAACGCCCCTGGGTTCAATCCCCGGTACCGCAAAGAAAAAAATTTAAAAAATAAATAAAAAATAAAATAAAGAATAAAAAACTAGGGCTGGGGGTGTAGCTCGGAGGTAGAATGCCCCTGGGTTCAATCCCCAGTA
>PVJS01057351.1:0-12084 GCA_004027185.1 Glis glis | reverse complement strand
ATACACTGTTGGTGGGATTGCAAATTAGTGCAACCACTTTGGAAAACAGTGTGGAGGATCCTCAGAAGAATGAACCTACCATATGACCCAGCAATACCACTTCTAGCCATCTACCCAAAAGAACTGAAACCAAACTACCAGACTAATGCATGTGTATCTATGTTTATAGCTGCACAATTCACAACTGCCAAACTTTGGAACCAGACAAGGTGTCCATTGACAGATGAATGGATCACAAAACTATGGGATATGTACACAATGGAATTTTATGCAGCCATAACGAAGAACAAAGTTACATCATTTGCAGGGAAATGGAGGGCACTGGAGAACATTATGCTAAGTGAGATTAGTCAATTGCAAAGAGTGAAACGTCGGATGTTTTCCCTAATATGTGGAAGCTAGGGAGAATGGGACTTAGAAGGAACTCCAGACAAAGAAGGAGAAAACTTTAGTTGAGCAAAAAAGGAGGGAGACGGGAGGGGGGAAGAGGGAAATACACTAATGCACATGATGTGTATAAACAAACTTATCAGAATCGATCACTATGCTGAGCATGGAAAGGAGAGAAAGTGGAGGGAATGGGGTGGGATTTGAGGGAGGGCTAAATGAGCAATGTGTGCATGCATGCTTCTGATACCCTGACATTTACCAAAATGTATAACTACAATGCACCAATAAATGTAATAAATAAAATAAAAAATATTAAAAAAGCTTTAGTCATAAAAACAAATGATGTATAAGTCTTAGCTTTAATTTACTCTATGTTGTAGCTGTTTCTATAGAACACAAGTCAAACCTCAATGTATTATCATGAACAAGCAGCATGGTATTTGTAGAAAATGGTACACATTTGCCGGGCATGGTGGTGCACGCTTTTAATCCCAGTACTTTGGGAGGTGGAAACCGGAGGATCCGGGTTCACGGCCAGCCTCAGCTCTCTCTCTCTCTCTCTCTCTCTCTCTCTCTCTCTCTCTACTTAGTGAGGCCCTATGTAACTTCGTGAGACCCGGTTTCAAAATAAAGTATAAAAAAATAGGGCCGGGGGTTTAGCGCGGAGGTAGAACGCCCCTGGGTTCAATTCCTGGTACCGCAAAAAAAAAAAAAAGGAAATGGTACACATTAAATAATTCTTGATCATTAAAAATCTCAAAACATTCAAGAGAATTTTAAAGAGGACTTACCATGCAATGACTGATATTTCTTCAGGTGTACTGGAGCTGATGCTGTCTTATTGTTTAGTAAACTTGAGACAGCTGACAAATTAGACAGCAGACCCTCCAGTGTGACTTTTATGTACAGGTCTTCTGCTCACCAAGAGGAGCTTATTTATTGTTACAGATCAATTCTCTGGATCTCTACTATAGGACCAAAGCACCTACACACCACCACTTGAGAGGAGTGGGCTGTGCCTACTCCTCTCAAGTTTCAGATAATTGGATACTAATATAGTTTATTATCGAGTTTAGGGATTGGATACTAATATAGTTTATTATCGAGTTTAGGGATTGGATACTAATATAGTTTATTATCAAGTTTAGGGATTGAGTCAAAGATGTCTGCCTTGCTACCAATAACTTGTGTTTCAGTGGGCATGGTGGCTCACACCTGTAATCCCAGTACTTGTGAGGAGTTAGGCAGTTACGGCAGAGGACCTAGGAACTGGGAAGATTAATAGTATACAGAGATAACAATGACCAGGCAGGGACAGTTTCATTCAAGGGCCTCAGGCCAGGGCTCTGAATGAAAATTCAGCCCCTACCTAGGGCCCGAATACTGAGAACAATCAGTAATGCAGATCCCAGAAATAATCAAGAAGGAGAATGGTGGGCATTGCTAAAAGGGAGATCCAGAAGGCACCAGAGATTAGAAGAGCCCATCAAACTATAGGATAGTAGGGATTCAAATTAGGGATTGAAACTAAGACTCTAAAAGGACCAATTATAGTGAAGATGTAAATGAAGGATTGAAACTGGACAAGGATTCAAATTAGTGATTGAAACTAAGACTGTGTGTATGTGTGTGTGTGTGTGTGTGTGTGTGTGTGTGTGTGTGTGTGGTTTACTGGGGATTGAATCCAGGGGGATTCTGCCTCTGAGCTACATCCCTAGCCCTTTTTATTTTTTGTTTTGAAATAGGATCTCGCTAGGTCACTGAGAGCCTCACTGTGTTGCTGAGGCTGTCCTCAAACCTGTGATCCTCCTGTCTCAGCCTGCCAAGTACTGGGATTACAGGCATGTGCCACCATGCCTGGTTTAAGACTCTAAAAGGACCAATTATAGCGTAGATGTAAATAAAGGATTGAAACTGGACAAGGATTCAAATTAGGGATTGAAACTAAGACTGTGTGTTTGTGTGTGTGTGTGTGCGTACGTGCGTGCGTGTGTGTGTGTGTGTGTGTGTGTGTTTTACTGGGGATTGAACCCAGGACAATTCTGCCTCTGAGCTACATCCCCAGCCCTTTTTATTTTTTGTTTTGAAATCGGATTTTGCTAGGGCACTGAGAGCCTCATTGTGTTGCTGAGGCTGTCCTCAAACCTGTGATCCTCCTGTCTCAGCCTGCCAAGTACTGGGATTACAAGCATGTACCACCATGCCTGGTTTAAGACTCCAAAAGGACCAATTATAGTGAAGATGTAAATGAAGGATTGAAACTAGACAGAGTTTAAATCTGACCAATCTGGGACAAATGGGGAGTCACAAAAATGGGATAAAAACTGGTCCCCAAGAGCCTTCAACAGCTCCCCATTTTCCAGGACCCCTCCCGTGCATGGGAGCTTTGCTGTTCTCTCTCTCTCTGTGGTTGTGTTTCGCGTGAGTATTGAGGACTAGCAGTCTGCATTTGCTGGCACTTGGTCCAGGCTACTTCCAGATAATGCCAAAAGGTTCCGCCGGCACTCGGTGTTCATCATGGTCCTATAGGGTGTTACACTTTCACTCTTTCCCGGCTTAAAATAAACTTCTGTACTCCTGCACTTAACCTTCTATCATCCGTGGACTTCATCAATTTTTCTCGTGACCAAGGACCCACCCAGTAAGGAAACACATCACTTGGGAAGCTGAGACAGGAGGATTGCAGGTTCAAAAACAGCCTCAGCAACTTAACAAGACTCTCAACCTAGCAAGACCCTATTTCAAAACAAAAAAAAACTAAGAGGGATGGCGGTGTAGCTCAGAAGTAGAATGCCCCTGAGTACAACACACACACGTGTGCATGCACACACACACACACACACACACACACACACACACTGTGATAGTTAATCTAGGTTGTCAACTTGACCTGATCATGACACACCCAAGATTATGTGATTTTGGGTGTGTAACAGCAGATTAAAGAGAAAGCCCTGCCCTGAATGTAGGCAGCAGGATTCTGATAGGTGCGGACTTAGATAAAGAGGGAGAAGCCGAGTAGAGTGCGTGCAACTCTTTCCGAGGAAAACGCATCTGCTCTTGCCTGAGATCTTCAGCCGCCGGCTTCGCCTTTCTCTGAAGAGCTTCTTGATCTTCTCGGCCTCCAGCTCTTGGAACTGAAACTTCACCATCGTTTCTCCGAAGAGCTTCCTGATCTTCACGTCCTGGACCGGGACTGAATTAGTGGTTGCTCCGATCCTAAGACTCCAGCTCTTAGACCGCTCGACCAGCTACTGGTTTCTCTGACTCTCCACGTGCAGTCAGAACCTGGGACTACATTGCTTCAAACTGTAAGCCCATCTGATAAATCCCTTTTTTCAAATATACTCATTCTGTGTATTCTGTTAATCTAGAGAACCCTGTCCAATACACACACACACTTGTGTTTTCCTAGTATAGAGTTGTCACTGTTAAGTTTCTACTCAGCCAGAGGGTACATTTCCTAGCTGCTGACCCCCACCTCTGTGGTTCGGTGACTATGTTATAGTCAAGAGAATGTAAACATCTGATGTCACCTTTTCCAGGCCTGGTTCATAAGTGTTCCCATATGGCCTCCCTATCATTCCCAGTTCCAGCTGCCTAGAATGGAAACAACACTACAGAGAGATGTTCGTAGAAGTGGAGTCCCTGGCCAACCTGTTGACGTGTTCACCTGCCCTGTAATACAACACTCCAGTAATGTTACCTGAACAAGAAGTAAACTTTTACTTTATTTAGGAGAATATACATTTGAGATCTTTTTTACAGCAATCTGGTTTACTCTAATTTCAGAAATTAAATTTAAATTAAATGGGATATTGACTAGCAAATCTGAAAATGTGGAGATTAGGTTTATCCATGGTGGATGGTGAAAAAATGGGCATCACAGGCTGGAAGACAGAGTTTCTGTTTTGCAAAAGCAAACATTTGAAAAAAATAGTACTGCACTATCCAATTTAAACAAAGGGTAAATATATATGGTTAAATGATAAAAACAGCATGGGAATAATGATAAATATAAAAGTAAGATTGTGGAGTTGAAGGGGGATTGTGATTGTGAGAATATAATTAAATCTTTTTTGTTTTTGCGGTACCAGGGATTGAACCCAGGGGCTCTCTACCTCCGCGCTACACCCCCGGCCCTATTTTTTATACTTTATTTTCAAACCGGGTCTCACGAAGTTGCGGAGGGCCTCACTAGGTAGAGAGAGAGAGAGAGAGAAACGGAGAGAGAGAGAGAGAGAGCTGAGGCTGGCCGCGAACCCGGATCCTCCGGTCTCCACCTCCCAAAGTACTGGGATTACAAGCGTGTGCCACCACGCCCGGCCTAATTAAATCTTTTTTATCAAAGGATTAGCTTAACTTAAAGTAACTCCATTTTGTAAAAACCACCATTTTGTAACCTTGTATACATTCCTGTTCCTTTGTAAGGTTCATTTCCTAAAAACTGCAAATACCAACCCTTCCCAGCCCTATTTTATTTTTTATTTGGAAACAGGGTCTCGCTAAGTTCTGGAGGCCTCACCAAGTTACTGAGGCTGTCCTCAAACCTGCAATCCTCCTGTCTCAGCCTCCCAAGTACTGGGATTACAGGCGTGCACCACCACACCTGGCTCATGTGTGCTTTCCATCATTCACTGAAATATCCTTATATGTGTATGCCTGTATTCAGAGATTCCTGTTTGAAATTCTGCCAACACAACTTCTACTTCACCTGCCTCAGCCCATTTGGAGAGGAAGAGCCAGGATAGCCTTTTTACTTGTCTGCAGTGTTTTGATATTTATTGATCAGAGGATCAGGACCAACATGGCCCTGGGGAAGCTAATGGCTGAGATCAAAATGAGGACACCCGTGCCACACATATGCTGCCATGTGCTAAGGTTCTACATGAACATGACTCTGGATACGGCCACAGCCAATGAATTCCTTAGGTTCTCTAATGACCTGCAGAGTGTGGGATGCGGCTACCTCCAGATAAGATGCCAGATAATGCAGAGACATTCATCTCTGCCGCATGTGTCCTGTTTCACCTCTGGAGCTGGGGGCAGTGGGGTGTGTCTGTAGTCCCAGCTACTTTGAAGGCCAGAGGATTAGTTAATCCTAGGAGTTCAGGGCTAGCCTGGGCAACATACAGAGACCCTTGGAAGGGGGAAAAACATGAAAGGGAGCCAGGCATGGTGGTGCATGCCTATAATCCCAGTACTTGGGAGGCTGAGACAGGAGGATCACAGGTTCAAGGCCAGCCTCAACAACTTAGTGAGACCCTCAGCAACTTAGTAAGACTCTGTTTCAAAAATAGAGGGGGTGCACTGGTTGCATAGCTCAGAGGTAGAATGCCCCTGGGTTCAATCCCTAGTACCAAAAACTAGGGGGAAAAAATAAAGGAGGAATAGCAGAATAATCTCTGCATTTTTGCCTTTGCAGGGAATCTGCATGTCATGAAGGATTTTTCCTGGTATCTTTGGATCTGCAGGTCTGAGTTGTGAACCTGAAGTAGGTATGTGCAGCTGAAGGCAGTCTGGAAACCGGGACTGGACTGCCTATGAAGTCAAAGTTATACAGGGTGAGGATTCTTCTGGACTATGACCTAAAACCCTTTTCATTTTCAACACCTCTGATTGTTCCATTTACACACCTTCACAGTGTGACAGCCTTGGAATCTGACTCCACTCTTCTGACCTGGGATTCAAGGATGAGAACATACAAACCAGGAAGATGTTCCTGTGCCAAGGAAGCTACAGATGGTGCGATTTGGCCACAGTCCTCTCAAAGGCACATTTGATCTCTGCCCAAAAGAGCATATGGGCTAAAACTCCTGAGGCATACACACCCAAGCTACTCTGACGT
Organism: Glis glis; assembly: GCA_004027185.1. Taxonomy (NCBI): domain Eukaryota; kingdom Metazoa; phylum Chordata; class Mammalia; order Rodentia; family Gliridae; genus Glis; species Glis glis. The sequence continues at coordinate 5,846 of PVJS01057351.1, read as the reverse complement.
AACCAGGAGTGTGTAAGGTTGAGAAAACCAGGCAATTTATTCACTAAACAGGAAGGTTTAGGATTAAAATTGCAAAAATCAGCGATTCATTTTAAAACCCAACAATTCTAAATACTAATCTTTGCTTGGGATGAAGTTGAACCCGACTCAAGAGGCCCACAGTTTAAGGCTGCGTTTTCTCTCTTCCTCTCACGTGTTTCCCAGGGACCACCGCCAGGAATCGTTGCTTCAGGCTGTACCCCAGAACTTGTTTCTGGAATGCCTGGGTTGTGTGCTCATGTGCTTAACCCCTGAAGGTGCCCTGTGACTGTTCCACATCAAGAGGAGAATCATGAGGCTGGAGAATCATTAGCCCCATCTCACACTGACCTTGCATGGGCTGAAAGTGGGTTCAGAGAACACAATGAAGCAATTTTTCAGCCCTGTGATAGTCAGTCTAGGTTGTCAACTTGACCTGATCATGACACACCCAAGATTATGTGATTTTGGGTGTGTAACAGCAGATTAAACAGAAAGCCCTGCCCTGAATGTAGGCAGCAGGATTCTGATAGGTGCAGACTTAGATAAAAGAGGGAGAAGCCGCGTAGAGTGTGTGCGACTCTTTCCAAGGAAAACGCATCTGCTCTCGCCTGAGATCGTCGGCCGCTGGCTTCGCCTTTCTCTGAAGAGCTTCTTGATCTTCTCGGCCTCCAGCTCTTGGAACTGAAACTTCACCATCGTTTCCCGGAAGAGCTTCCTGATCTTCACGTCTTGGACTGGGACTGAATTAGTGGTTGCTCTGATCCTAAGACTCCAGCTCTTAGACCGTTCGATCAGCTACTGGTTCCTCTGACTCTCCACGTGCAGTCAGAACCTGGGACTACATTGCTTCAAACTGTAAGCCCATCTGATAAATCCCTTTTTTCAAATATACTCATTCTGTGTATTCAGTTAATCTAGAGAACCCTGTCCAATACAAGCCCCCACCCCAAAATAAAATGAAATAAACCTATGTTACCTGGGAGTTTAAGATATGATTTTTAATATGACTTTACAAAGCTATGGTAAAATAACAGATTATCTGAGAGATGGTGTTTGGAACACTGGCTGTCCTAATAAAACTAAAAAATAAATAAAACCTGAACATAGCATTTTGTCACGCAAAAAATTACACTCCTGAAGAATTAATACCTGAAAGTAAATGTAGAGTAGCTGTAAGAGATAACTTTGTGTGTGTGTGTGTGTGTGTGTGTGTGTGTGTGTGTGGTACTGGGGATTGAACCCAGAGGCATTCTACCTCTGACCTACACCCCCAGCCCTATTTTTTTTTGAAACAGGGTCTCACTAAGTTGCAGAGGGCCTCACAAGATTGCTGAAGGTGGCCACGAACCTGCAATCCTCCTGTCTCAGCCTCCCAAGTACTGGGATTACAGGCGTGTGCCACCACGCTGGGCAAGAGATAACTTTGTGATGAGTATTCATAAAAGACTTTTTAGAAGAGTTCCCAAAGTACAAATGATAAGGTAATTATGTGATATATTTGAGTTCATCAAGTTAATGATAGTCTAGGCATGGTGGTGGATACCTCTAATTCCAGTACTTGGAGGCTGAGACAGCAGGATTACAGGCTCAAGGCCAGCGTCAGAAATTTAGGGAGGCCCTTAGCAGTTTAGTGAGACCTTGTTTCAAAATAAAAAATAAAGCTGGGCATGGTGGCGCATGCTTGTAATCCCAGTACTTGGGATGCTCAGACTGGAGGATCTCAGGTTTGAAGCCAGCCTCAGCAATTTAGTGAGGCCCTCCACAACTTGGTGAGACCCTGTTTTAAAATAAAAGAATAAAATAGGGCTGGGGTTGTATCTCAGAGGTAGTATGCCCCTGGGTTCCATCCCCAGTACCATAAAGGGCTGGGAGTGTCTCTCTCTCTCTCTCTCTCTCTCTCTACACACACACACACACACACACACACACACACACACACACACACACATTAATAAATAGAAGCCAGGCATAGTGGTGCTATCTCTAATCCCAGCACATGAGAAACTAAGGCAGGAAGATCACTGCACACGGGATTCATGGGATTTGCAGCTGGCCTGGGGAACAAAGTGAGTGTCTGAAAAAATGAAAAAAATGAATCATAGAAATGGTTAAAACTTTCTGGGACACTGGGAGAAAGATATCTGTGATGTTTATAAGCAGCAGGGAATTTGTATTAGAAGACATAAAGAGCTCAAAATCAATAAGGCCAGGAAACCAATAAAAAAAAAATTGGCAAAGAATAAAAATAAGAAGAGAAGCACACACACAGAGAAGCACAAAAGATCAACATGTAGAAAGAAGTTCAATCCAACCAGTAATCAGAGACAGACAGACAGAAAGAAAGAAAGAAATGAGGAGGAGGAGGAGGGAGGGCAGGAAGAAAGGAAGGAAGGAAGGAAGAAAGGAAGGAAGGAAAAGAAAAAATGAGCTATAATTTGACATCAGTATGGTGACACTTTTTATGAAGACATACATATAATTTCAAACTGGAAGAAGAAATAGGGAACCAGAAACGTTTATCCCTGCTGGTGTGAGCATAGCCTCTACTTCTGTTCCACAGACAATCTTGTGAAATTCAAATCAGTCATCAGTCACACTAGCCACATTTTATATAAGTGCACATGTGGCTACTATAGTGAATAGCAGAGTATAGAATACTCCAGAATTGCAGAAAGTTCTATCAGACAGCACTGATCTAACTAGGGTAAGGTGGGCATAGTGGCCAATGCCTATAATCCCAGTAGTTGGGAGGCTGATACAGGAGAATCACAGGTTCCTGGCCATCCTCAGCAATTTAGCAAGGCCTTGTTTCAAATAAAAAAAAAGAAAGAAAGAAAACAAAGAAAAAAATATGGTGAGGGGTATGGCTCAGAGGCAGAATGCCTCTGGGTTCAATTCCCAGTATCACAAAAAAAGTAAAATAAAATAAAAATAAAAAATAAATAAGGTAGGGTTCTGTATTTTACACTCCTTCAGTTCTTTCTTTCTTTCTTTCTTTCTTTCTTTCTTTCTTTCTTTCTTTCCTTCCTTCCTTCCTTCCTTCCTTCCTTCCTTCGTCCTTCCTTCCTTCCTTCCTTCTTTCTTTACTTTCTTTTTGTATGGTACTGGGGATAGAACCCAGGGACATTCTACCTCTGAGTTACACCCCCAGGCCTATTTTATTTTTTATTTTGAAATAGGGTCTCACTAATTTGCAAAGGGCCTAAGTTACTAGGGCTGGCCTCGAACCTGAGATCCTCCTATCTCAGCCTCCCAAGTACAGGGATTACAGGTGTGCGCCACCACACTTGGCTTAGTTATTTTGCATTATTTCTACATAGTGCTCACCAAAGCTAAGAATGGCTAAATTATAGGCTCCAAGGAGAGAAGAAGAATGTCTGTTTTCTCTACAATTGTATGCATACTACCTGAAAAATAAGTATGTCAGAGTCAATGGACATTAAAAAGGTATTTGTCAATAATGAATAAATACTATCATTGTATTCCTTGCAATCTGGGGTTCAGAATAGAGCTATGATCTGCGAGTTTATGTAGGGACAAATGCTTTTGCATTCATGTTTCAGACCACTTTCTGATTTTTTTCCTGAGTACTTTGTTGTCTTTCCCAAAATGAAGAGTCCAGTATCCAGCTAGTGAGGCTCTGGAGCCTAGCACTTTGGTATTAGAAATGGATTATGCTCAAAATACCAAACATGTGGAACATGTGATTCGAAATAAAAACATTGTTTTGTTCTACCCACTCATGTCGAAACAAATTTTAGGGTGTCCATCATAACCCAAAAGACATACATTTAACAAGTAAGAAACACTTCACTTCTATAGACTCATGATCATTCAATTTTTATTTTGCATTATAAAGAGGAAGAGAAGTGAAAATGTGCAATTTTTTAAGTTATGCAATAATGTCCCTTAAAAAGAATAAGCAATAGAAAAAGAATAATTAAAAGGGCTCTTAAATGAAGAGAAGTGAAATAAAAATACTGTTGCAGCCATCATGTCTAGAAGTGGATTACATGCAAAGTTTCATAGTATTAGAAATATTGGCACTTGCTAGTTTTAGTAGATCTCAGAAATGTTAGCAGCGTGTAATAGTGTAGAGCAGTGCTCTGGTCACATCTATATTCACTGCGATTTAGCTTTAATTAACACATCCACGTCAGCTTTGTCTGCCTCTCCAAGGCTTTTTTGATAGCTGTCAACCAGGACATTGTCCTCCTTTTTGGGAGGTCTCTGGTAACCACCTTCTCTGACAGCTGGTGGAGCTCCCATGCTGACAAACTTATGCACGTCCTGCAGCTTCTTCCGCAGCCATTCGACCCTCTCCACGGAGGCCAGATGTTTGCCCAGGTTGTGCATAAACTGTATTTCACTCACAGCTCTCTTCCTAGGAAGAACAGAAACAGAGAGGGCCACCCCATTAGCTTCCCACTTCCAAATCATAAAGCCAAACTTAAAAGTCCAATTCCATGCAGAACAGACTGCAGTACTTACTGCACAGGCTTCCCATCCGTTTGTGTAAGAAAAATGATCGCCAGGGTGACAATCATCACTTTAGCCATGGTCTTGGCGGACATCATCTTCAGGAAAAGGAAAAGAAAAATTGAGGTGTTTAAAAACCCTTTTAGTGTTCCAAACCGTATCAATACATCCATGGTAGTTTTCATTTCTAACCACGTAACCAATCACAGAGTGTGATAGTAACTAATTGGGTTGGTTTTCATCAGAGGCTTTGGGAATCTGCCTCTTTGTATTATGGATATGTTAGTAACATTATACATATACATATTCTGAGAAATCAGACTGATGACTTGTCCTTTCTTAGCTATCTTTTTGAGATTTCTTGTGTAAGGTTTAATATATGAATTTTAAGCCACATGGTCAATGAAAGCGCTTTCTTTTGAGGATTTTCCCCAAAGTTTTATTTTGATTATACATAAATGCTTATAATGGGCTAGAAATGGACTAGTCTCTTAATTAGGGAAATTGTTATCACTGTTTATATAGTTAGCAAATGCTGTTTTTATGATTAAATTTCGTTTCAGACATTGCCATAACAGCCATAAATACCAAATTTATAGGGTCTGAGTTTGGGCTTTTTATTGAATGAATGCATACTTCTCCTAGCCTTAAAGAGTGTGTATCAGAACATTTAAAAATTATCTAATTGCTTGTAATATGCATTTAGAGCCCTGGTGTGTGTGTGTGTGTGTGCATGTGTGTGTATGTGTTGCTGGGGATTGAACCCAGGGAGTTCTACCTCTGAGCTACACCTCAGCCCTATTTTTTTAATTATTATTTTTTATTTGGAAACAGGGTCTTGCTAAGTTGCTGAGGCTGGCTTTGAACCTCCTGGCGATCCTCCTGTCTCAGCCTCCCAAGTACTGGGATTATAGGCATGCACCACCATGCCCAGCAAGTTCTGGCTCTTAATAAAATGCTCATCTTCATTCTATTTCCTCCACTTATTTTGGTAACAACTATATTTTAGTATAACTTTTAGCTCTTTTCTCTTTTTCTCATGAAGATTTTCATTTCAATATAATTTTTTTAGCCTTAACCTTCATTTCAATAATTGCAAAAGTTTTTTTTTTTTTTTTGGTGTGTGTGTGGGTACTGGTCTCGGCCTTATTTTATTTTTTATTTTGAAACAGGGTCTCACGAAGTTGCTGAGGGCCTCACTAAATTACTGAGGCTGGCCTTGAACCTGTAATCTTCCTGTCTCACCCTCCAAAGTACTGGGATTATAGGTGTGTACCACTGCAACCAGCTATGTACTCCTACTTGTGTGTGTGTGTGTGTGTGTGTGTGTGTGTGTGTGTGTGTGT
>PVJS01057350.1:0-12083 GCA_004027185.1 Glis glis | reverse complement strand
AGGAAGGAAGGAAGGAAGGAAGGAAGGAAGGAAGGAAGGAAGGAAGGAAGGAGAGCTTTTTTGAAAAATAGCCGATTACAATTGTGGAGCAGGACAGCTCATACTAAATAGCTATCAGAAGGTTTGATCAGAGGGAAAAGGAATGAAGATTTGTCTTGCTGCCTGATCTTAGGTTTCTTCTGTATTCTTTCCCGGCAAGAATACAGAATAAGAATATCCTGGATAGATACACTCTAGTTTTTCCTTTCTTTTTGCCTTCTTAATTTTGCTCATTTTTATATTTAGTAATTCCCTTATATTAAATAATTGGATGTCTAAATTTGTTCTGGCATTTATGAAGCTAACTTCAATGTGAGTTTTTTCCACAAGTTGCAATACAAAATTTAGGCCATTTTTTAGTCATAAGGGATTATTAATTTATAATAATTTCTATCTACTTGCTGGACATGGTGGCACATGCCTGTAATCCCAGTACTTGGGAAGCTGAGACAGGAGGATCACAGGTTTTAGACCAGCCTCAAGAATTTAGCAAGACTCTTAGCAACCAGCGAGACCCTGATCCAGAATAAAAAATAAAATAGGGCTGGGGGTACAGCTTGGAGGTAGAATGTCCCTGGGTGCAATCCCCAGTACCATGCACACACACACACACAAAAAAAAACTATGCATTTGATTAGGGCCTGTTTTCCACTTCATCCAAGAAACCCAGCTGACACATACCTTATCTTTAAGAATAAATTAATAGTGAGGTGAAGTGGCACACACCTGTAATCCTAGCTACTAGGGAGGCTGAGGCAAAAAGATCCCAAGTTCAAAAAAGAAATTCTGGGAAACTAACTTCCACCCTAAATTCAAAGTAATACTAGAGGAATCTGAAGCCAGTACTGTACCAAAAGTAACCAAAGTTAGAGCAAAAGAGCAAATCACGTCAACCCCTAACCAGACAGACTTATCTTGCCATGCTAAAAGCCTAGTTTAATATGATGTGTCCATTTCCAAGCATAACTACATTTATCTCAGACTACACTATAGAATCTTTGGCTTTCAATCAAAAATTATGAGATTCACAAAGAAGTAAAGGGAAATAACTCACCATCCAAAGATAAAGTGGAAACAGACTTAGCTATGACACTGGTGTTATCAGACAGGATCCAAAACAACTATAATCATTACTCTAAATGCTCCAGTGGAAAACATGGATAATGAGTATGATCAAACAGACAAAGTCAGCAGAAAGATGGACACCATAAGAAAGCATCGTAAGAAAATATTTTTATTTATACTAGAAATAAAAATACCTTCAAGAGGTAAAGAATTCTTTGACTCAACAGATAGATGCAACACATCTAAGGAAAAAACACCAGTGAACTTGAAAGCATGTCTATAGAAATTCCCCCAACCAAAGCACAAAGAGAAAAATTTGAATTTTTTAAAATAGGGGATGGGGTGGGGGGTACCTCAGTGGTAGAACACTTTGCTTAGCATGCATGTGGCCCTGAGTTGGATCCACTGCACGGCAAAAGAAAAACCAAAAACAAATGAACAGCAACAAGAACACAGAGAATCCAAGAGCTGGGGTGTGGGGATATCAAGCAATATAACAAATGTGTAATTAAATCCCAGAAAAGAGTGAGAATAAAGCATAAGAAGTATTTACAAAGATAATAGATGGCAAACGTTTTTTCAAAATTTATAAAACATAAAAGCTGGGTGTGATAGCACATGCCTCTAATCCCAGTACTTGGGAGACTAAGATAGGAGGATTGCAGGTTCAAGGCCAGCCTCAGCAATTTAGCAAGACCCTCTCTCAAAATATAAAATAAAAAAGGGCAGGGTGTCTAGCTCAGAGGTAGAACTCCTCTGGGTTCAATTCCCAGCACCACACACACAAAAGAATTATAAAACATAAAAAAGCCACATATCTTAAATTTTAGAGAACACTAACCAAGATAAAGCAAAAAATAACAAAAAAGCAACAATTTTTAAAAACCTAGACATATCATATTTAAACAGCTGAAAAACAAAAGTACAGAGAAAATCTTGAGGACAGATAACACAAAAAGTTACACCACAAACAGAAGAACAAAGACTACCATTACAACATCAGAAACTAAGCAAGTCTGAAGAAAATAAAATTATATATTTAAGCACTGGAAGGAATGAAAGATTGTTACCATAAAATTCTCTGTCCAGTGAAAACATCTTTCAAGAGTGCAAGTTAATGAGTTATAAATTACTGACTAACAGTTGACCTTCCCCGGGGACTTTTTACTTATAAACCATCACTCTGACCAAAAATAGCTTATGTCATAAGTTCAGATTAAAACAAAATGTTCTCCGTGAGGAAAAAGTTGTGATTGCTTTTCTGTCATCATTACAGTGGCACGGGGTCCATTCTCTTCAAATCAAGTATTTTTTCCATGTGTAGAGGTCAGAAGAGAAGCTTATATAAAATTTTTAAAATAATTATGATAATGAGCCATGTATAATTGAGACCCTAAAGCAAATCACTATACCTTTCCTATATAATTATAGGCCTAAGGGATAACAGGCATGGCCAGAAATCAGCCTACTCATCTGAAAATACATTTATAAATCTAATCCCCTGAAAGAGAGTTATGTAGCTCACACTTCATCAATGGCCTATTCTGATGCAGTACTTAAATTCTACTAAACCTGCTTGATGTCCTCTGCTTATTTGGTATGATGGTTAATATTATGTGTCAACTTGACTGGGCCACGGGGTGCCCAGATATTTGGCCTAACATTATCCTGGGTATTTCTGTGAAGGTGTTTTTGGATGAGATTAACATTTAAATCAGTAGACAGAGTAAAGAAGATTGCCCTTCCTAACGTGGATGGGCCTCATTCAATCTGTCAAAGGACTGAATTAAACAAAATGCAGATCCCACATCACTCAAGTAGAACAGAATTCTCCTGACCCACAGCCTTTGAGCTGAGACATCAGTTCTTTCCAGTGCTATAGCAGCCCTGGCATAGGGCTCAAACTGGGACATCAGTTCTGCAGACTTTGAACTTGCCAGCTTCCACAAGCATGTGAGCCAATTCTTTATAAGAAATTTCATATCAATGATAAATAGATTGTCGGTAGCCATTTCTTTGGCTTCAGGCTCATAGATGCAAGTACAGCCTTGAAGTATAAGCTTTGCCAAACAGGACAATTAAGACTTGTTGTTAAGAGTGCTATGCATTTCTATAGCTGAAGGTTATCTGAGGAGAGACTTGACTGTTCTCCCATCCAGGAGTGAGAGGAACCCTCACCCACCCAAGGGCACATGACTCCCAGGTGCAGGAGGGAGGTGGTCTGGAGAGATCAGGTTAGCAGAAAGGGGCGTGGACATTGTATGGTGGAGGGGACTTTGGATCTATTTCTGGTGCTCAAAAAGGATATAGAAAGACTGGGCTGAATAAAGTCGCGGCTGCTGCAGTATTAACTGAGAGCCTTCAACCTCAAGCTTGTGTCCATGTGTGATCAATCCCGACACCCTCCGCAGATACTCGGGCCAGGCTGCGCGGGCGCGGCAATAGATGATAGATAGATGATGATGATGATAGATAGATAGATGATAGATAGATAGATAGATAGATGATAGATGATAGATAGATTAGATAGATAGATAGATAGATAGATAGATAGACAAACAGATCTTCTATTGGTTGTTTCTCTGGAAAATCCTAACACACTTGAGAACTTGACTGAATCAAATCCCAAATAAGAGTTTGAACAGGCTTTTTCCTCCAGTTAATGTTGCTTTTCATCCACATCAGATAAAACAACACTCTCATTTTTAGTGACAATGTAATCATAAACTCTTTTAAAATAAGATAATAAGGTGGGCATGGTGGCACACGCCTGTAATCCCCGTACTTGGGAGACTGAGACAGGAGAATCAAAGGTTCAAGGCCAGACTCAGCAACTTAGCAAGACCCTCAGCAACTTAGCAAGACCCTGTTTCAAAATAAAAAGGGCTGAGGGTGTAGTTTGGAGATAGAATACGCTTGGGCTCAATCCCCAGTATCAACAACAACAACCAAAAAAAAAGATAATAAATATAAAAAGAGGATAATTGATCAATAAAAGTCTAATTGTAAGTGATTTGGACTAATTAATATAACACAAAAACAAAATAAGTAAATAGGACATATTTTTCTTCTTAAGTCTTAAAATATCACCTTTGCTTAAGAATTTTACAGCATCTTGTGAAATGGATAATGAGGAGGAAGTTGATGTTGGTGGCTAGAAATGTAAGTCTCCATGGTATTTTTTCTTGAGATTAATTTTCTTAGTATCTGAACAACTGCTGATAAGCCCAAGAATTAGCCAAACAAATTCCCCTAAGTTATAATGACCCCATTACTAGTTTTATACCAAATATTCTTGCATGGAAAATTACTTATTCTTTAAAATGTTGGGCAGTGAACTTAACTTGAACTCTCACCTAAGTGTGAGGATTAGTTAGGAGATTATTTTGACTAATTTGTGCAATTGGCTGGCTATTTTTTAAGTTTATTTTTTGGGTTTGTTTTTCAGTGCTGGGGATTAAACCCATAGCCTAACACATGCAAGGAAAGTGCTCTACCACTGAGCTATACCCTAATCCTACTGTTGATCATTTTAATATTTCATGGCAACATTACCAGCCTCAGGTTCTCACTTGTGTGGAAATAAAATTTTCCACTGAAAAGAAAAAAACTGTATCTGATTTGTGACTATGGTTCTTGTTTTATGTAGAGCCTTTATTCTGAATCAACAAAAGTGGGTCAGAATATAAATCTGAATAATCAGCTTTTGCTTTATTTTTAAGAAGTAAAGTGCCATGAACGCATGAACGTTTTGCTAAATACTTTAGTCATTTTCACAGTATTCACAGAAGCTTAATGAGAGTCTAACCATGAACATAGGGATAATGGTCAACATAATTATGCCTATTAGCTAGGCCAATTATCCTTTCCCACCTTCATATGAAAGAATAAACATAGTGGTATTAGTTTTTTAAAAATTAAATTCAGTCACCGAACTCATATTTAACAACAATAGCAAGAAAAATGATTATAAGCTTAAAAATGGAATATAGTTATTGTGGATAACTACCCACTGAGCCTGGAGAAAACAAATGTAGAAAAAAAATGCAATTACTCCTATTCTAACCATTTGTTTTCATTTCTCTCCACCAGACTTTATTTTTTATAGTTAGGGAAGTTATTTCTTTATCACATCTGACATAATGTGGCCTTACTCACTAAAATGTGGTGATTGTACTGGTAAAAAAGTTCCTCACTGATCTTAATCTCCCTGCACTTTTTAAGGCTGATCTTACTTAGCACAAAGTCATTTAGCTCAATTTCATTTTAAGACTTAGACCTTCAAGCAAATCACATTTATCTAGAAGTGCCAAGCAGGAAGGATTAAAGACAGCCATTTTCAAGTCCTGTCGTCTTTCAAGAAAAACATCACCTGGGGTGATCTGACAGTATTTTAGGTTGTATCTAAATGTCCATAGAAAGTTCTGGGGAATAGAATAGTCATCTGTCAGCTGGGCAGTCTGTCTGCACAATGCCAAATAGTTACTTTTAGTTTGTTTCTTAATCTATTCCTTATTTTTACTAACTTGGATTCAAAGCAAAGATTCAAACTTTTCTAAGCAAGCTTGAAAGAATAGTAGTTGAGGAAAGTAGTAAGGAATCAATATCCTCATGTGCTAAGGTAATGCTTAAAGTAAACATTCACCTTTAGAGTAAAGAGTGTCAGTCAGCTTGGCTCAACAACACCTCAGTGATGACAAGAGATAGGAAAATTTACATATGGCCCGGAGGCTGTCATCTAGAATATAATGAGAAAAAGAATTGTTGTTCCCTGTAATGTCACCAGCATGTAGAACAATGCCTGGCACAATGGTAGATGTTCAATTAATATGTATATCAAATGGATGAATAGATGTCCTTAGTCCAGCCCTTCATGGAATCATATTTGGATCATGAGGTTTTGACTATGGGGATCTATAAATGGAGAGACAAAGGAGGAGAGGATTGTGAGGGGAAACAATCATTTTTATTAAAGGGGGGGAAAAGCAACCTAACTAGACCCTGTTTCAAAATTTAAAAAATTTTTTTAAAGGGCTGAGGGTATAGCTCGAAGGTAGACTGCCCCTGGGTTCAATCCCCAGTCCCTCCCCCAAAGAAAAAGAAAAAAGGAAGGAAAAAAACACCATAATTAGAGTAAAAGGCAAGAATACACTGATACCCTTCTGTTTATAGTTCTGGGGGTGCATTGCACAGACTCACCCCTTCAGGACAGAGACACCCTTCCCCCCAGCTGCTGGGAATGTTAGCTGCTCATGGCACCTTTGGATCAATACTTCCTTGGGAATTCCTTCAGTTAAAGGGAGTCTACCCAAGGTTATATTTCCTACCAGGGCATCTGCAATAAAGGACTGGTCAAGACTAAAGTGCAATGTCTGGACCCCTTGCCTCAGCACAGGGCATATCTGAGTGGCCATCCCACCTTGAGAAGCCCCTATAAGTCTGGCTGAGGCCTATGTGGCAATCCCATTGCAGTTCAACATCTGCTTCCTAGTCCTGCTTTTCCTACACCAGTAGTGGCTGACAGCACTTCCAGTATACCTTTGCATGCAAATTTCCCCAGCAGAGACTGTTTCCAGATAACCCAATGTAAGATATCCTCCAACACAGTAAAAAATAGTGAGGAACAGGTATCAATCCTACTTTATAGAACATAGAGAGGCTTTGGCTAGCATAATATATTTATTACAAGAAGTAACCCTCATGCAAACCTTTCAGATGTTTGGTACAACATTTGTAGCAACGTAGAGAGACTTCTTCTGATCTACCATATGCATCAGTGCTTTGTCATACTCATCCAATCTTGTTCCCTACAAAACCCAATAGATACATTTTCTTTAATAAATCTAATGCTTGTTCATTTTAGAAAATTTCCACAATGGGGGAAAGTATAAACAAGAATGTAAAAATCACCTGCAGTTCTACCATCAATATATAATCATTATTAAACTGTTAAGAAGACTTCCAGATAGTTCTTTGTATCTACACATTCATCACTGTCTTAGTCCACTTGTTTGGCTCTAACAAAATACCAGTCTGAGTAATCTATAAGAATATACATTTATTTTTCTCAGAGGCTGGTAAGTCTAAGATGAAGGCACTGACAGGTTCCCTGTCTGGTGAGGGCCCATATAAGTGTTCTCCTATGGCAGGAGAGCAAAAGGGGCCTCAGTGAGTTCCCTGCAGCCCTTTTACAGTCTACTCATGATGGTAAAGGCCTCGTGACTGAACCACTTCCCACCTCTTAATATCACGTCAATGGGGATGAAGTTTCAATGCAGGAATTCTGGGGGACATTCAAATAATCACACACATACATACCCATCTTTTTTTCACAGAAAAAAAAATCACCTTACTATTCACACTCTTTTATTGCCCCCCCCATTTAGCCATATAAAACTATATTATTTTCACTGGTTACTTAGCATTTTATTTTTATGCCTTAAATGTAATAAAACTCAATCCTCTACTGATACACTTAGATCTCTCCAAATTTTCTAAATTATGCTGAAATAAATATCCTGCTCTCTCTGATAAGATTAATCCCTTTATGTTATTTCCTGGAGGAAATTATACATCAAAAAGAATATTCAGGCTAGGTGTGGTGGTCCATCTTGTAATCCCAGTATTGGGGAGGCTGAGACTGGAGGAACGCAGGTTCGAGGATAGCCTCAGCAGTTTAGTGAGGCCCTCAGCAACCTAGCGAGACCCTGTTTCCAAATAAGAAATAAAATCGGTCTGGGGATGGAGCTCGGAGGTAGAATGCCTCTGCATTCAATTCTCAGTACCAAAAAAAAAAGAATATTCAGCCAGTCGTTGTGGCGCACCCCTGTAATCCCAGTACTTGGGAGACTGAGACAGGAGGACCGCAGGTTCGAGGACAGCCTCAGCAAGTAGTGAGACTCTCATCAACCTAGAGAGACCCTGTTTCAAAATAAAAATTAAAAATATGGCTGTGGCCAGGCCTGGTGACGCACGCTTGTAATCCTAGTACTTGGGAGGCTGAGACAGGAGGATCGCAGGTTGGCGACCAGCCTCAGCTACTTAGTGAGGCCCTCCGAAACTTAGAGACCCTGTTTCAAAATAAAGAATAAAAAAATCGGACTGGGGGTGTAGCTCGTAGGTACAATGCCCCTGGGTTCAATTCCCAGTAACACACACACACACACACACACACACACACACACACATACACACAAGAATATTCAGTCTTTAAGTTTTGTTAACTGTTGTGAAATTGCTTTCCATGATGGTTTTTATCAATCTGCTCTCCTAATAGTTTATGAACATGGATCTTTCCACCATACTCTTCTGATTCTTTTATTATCTAACTAAATGTATAAAAGTGCAACCTCATTATTATTTCAATTGGCATTTTTATTGAAGCACAGTGGTATGTTTATCATATCAGCACATGCCATAATTGTAGGAAAGAAAACATGCTTTAGTGGCATGAAAGAATGGATCATGCTGGAACAAGAGGCTGAAACAAATAAAACAAAATTAATAGTGGTGAAAAAAGTCCCAAGATAATACTTCTCAATAAAGCACAGAAGAATAGAGTGAAGAAGGTTTATTTAATATAACACAAAAAGATGTGCATTTTTTATTCAGAGGAAGTTCAGACTGAGCTTATGGTGAAATGTGGCTACCAAAAAATTCAATGGAAACTTAGTTTCTATTAATAGAAGCATAGAATCCAGGGTAAAGATAGTTCCTTAGTATTCTGAAACTGTCACCCTAGATCTCAAGTATTTTGTTCAGTCCAACATTTCAGAAAGTCCAGAGGCCAGGAGCAAAAAGTATGTATAAAACACATCATAAGAATTGTGTGTGGCCGGGTGTGGTGGCGCACGCTTGTAATCCCAGTACTTGGGAGGCGAAGACCGGAGGATCAGGGTTCGCGGCCAGCCTCAGCTACTTAGTGAGGCCCTCCGCAACTTCATGAGACCCGGTTTCAAAATAAAGGATAAAAAATAGGCCCAGGGGTGTAGCTCAGAGGTAGAACGCCCCTGGGTTCAATCCCTGGTACCGCAAAAAAAAAAAAAAAAAGAATTGTGTGTGGTGGTGCATCCCAGTACTTAAGAGGCTGAGACAAGAGGATCACAGGTGCAAGGCCGGTGTCAGGAACTTGGAAGACCCTGTTTCAAAATTAAAAATAAATAAATAAAAAGGACTGAAGGTATAGGTCAGAGGTAGAATGTCCCTGGGTTCAATCCCTAGTACCAAAAAAAAAAGTTTGAGGAGAGACTAGAAAGTTTTTTTTTTTTTTGCGGTACCGGAGATTGAACGCAGGGGTGTTCTACCTCCGCGCAACACCCCCGGCCCTATTTTTTATACTTTATTTTGAAACCGGGTCTCACAAAGTTGCAGATGGCCTCACTACAGAGAGAGAGAGAGAGAGAGAGAGAGAGAGAGAGAGAGAGCTGAGGCTGGCTGCGAACCCGGATCCTCCAGTCTCTGCCTCCCAAAGTACTGGGATTACAAGTGTGCGCCACCACGCCCGGCTGAAACTAGAAATATTTTATTAAATAAATAAAATTTAAGAAGGCTTGGAACAGGGTAAGAATGGAATGGAGGGTACAGAGATATAACTTGGATATCTTTAAACATTTTAAGGGCTGTCATTTAGAAGGATATGATCTATTCTATACCACACCAGAAGGCAGGACTATGAGCTGTGACTAAAAGTACATAGAGGCAGATTTCAGATTTTATCTCAATATTAGGAGAAAATGTCTCATGATTAGTGCTACTCAAATGTGGAATGACTCTGACAGGGCAATTTTTCTTTCCATTAAGTCACCACGGCGCCCTCTCTCAGTCCTCATCCCTCGAGTGCTTTCTAAGTGCCTTCTTTGTTCTCAGCACCACGCTTGGCCCATGGAGGACGAGGTCGGGGGAGGAGGTGCTGTCAGCTTCTCTGCCTGAGTCTCTACTCTTGGCGATTTCACTAGAAACAACAGTTTCTCTCAGCCCTGGGAAGTGCCAAAGTGCCACTCAATTTCTGTTCCATGCCCTCCCTTCTGATGTTTTTTTTAATATCTTGTTTTTTCAAAACTCATCCGAATCTAAGCATTTTCCAACATTAACCCAGTATCTCCTTATAGCCCAGCCAACCCAAAACCTTTAGCAGAGGAAGAATTCAAATAATTCCAAGTGGCTCCACTTTACTGCTCCCTCTGTTACCAAACCTTGATGAAATTTGCACTAACAAGGCACACCTGATTTGCTCCCCACCCACTAAGCACAGCAGTTCTCTGTGAGTTTCACTTTTGTACATTTCTTCCAGGAACCTGCTTCCTATCTCCAGGCTAGTTGCCATATACACAGCTGTGGATTCCAACACCTTTCTGCGTGTTAAAAAATCCTATGTTCCTTTGTCCCTTTTGAAGTATGTATAGAGCAAATTATGCTTTCTAGGCAAATCTGTATTCTGAAAGGGATAGGATATGCAACATAGGCGATGACAAAGGTGTTCATCATCACTGGACTTCTTTCTCCCTTCTTTAAGATTTTCCTTCTAGAACATTCTGTTATTTAAATGAAGCTTCTCAGCCGGGCGTGGTGGCACACGCTTGTAATCCCAGTACTTGAGAGGCTGAGACAGGAGGATCACAGGTTTGAGGCGGGCTTTGGCAACTTAGTGAGACCCTATTTCAAAAAGTAAAAACAAAATTGGCCTGGGAGTAAGGCTCAGAGGTAGAATATCATTGGGTTTAATACCCAGTACCACGAAGCCGCAGCAGCAGCAGCAGCAGTAACAGCCAGGTGTGGTAGCCCATACCTAAAATCCCAGTACTTGGGAGGCTAAGACAGGAGGATCACAGGTTCAAGGTCAGCCTCAGCAATTAGCGAGGCTTTCAGCAACTTAGCGAGACCTTGTTTCAAAATAAAAAAGGGCTGTGGATGTAGCTCAGAGGTAGAACACCCCTGGGTTCAATCCCCAGTACAAAAAAGAAAGAAAAAATATAGAAGCAGAAAGAAAGAAAAAATGCAGCCCTGCTTCACAGATGAGATTTCAATCTGCGTTCAGAAATGAGAATGTTTTCCCATTACAACAACCTTATATACTATACACTGGTTTCTAGCAAAGCCACAAAAAGGCTTTTTTTAATCCACTTTAAACCTGGATATGGTACTAGTATGTCATAAAACTAAAAGGAATAGCCAGCATGTTTTAAACACAATATAGTCCTGTTATTGCCTCACTCAATCCCCACAACAATACCACACATTAGGTATAATTTGTCATCACCGTCATCTCTAATATATAAATGGGAAAGCTGAAGCTCAAGCTAATTGCTGGCGGCAGGATTTGAGGCAGGTCTTATGACTGCAAAGCCCCATCGTCATGACCACTACACAGTACTCTCTCCAGCTTACTATGCCAGATTTCTGAGCCAATGTATTCAGAGTTCCAACTTGGAAATACCAAGGACCCGTCAACCCTGCAGCTTTAAAGTAGAGTGTGGATCCAACCCACACTCTATACCCAGCTACTGAGCAATGAGAAGTATTCCCTTTCTCTGAGCCAATTAATTAGGGAGAAAGTGCTAATAAGTTGTTGGGAACGTGCTAATAAATTTTTGGAAAAGTGAAAGAGAAAAAGGCAAAGAGGAGAGAAGCTACCTCGGGCCCCTGCGAGGGGACTCTGAGTTGACGAGGCCGTGTTGAGTTGTCCCAGGTGCTCGTCGTGGGCGAAGGAACGTATGAAATGTGTGGGCGACGTTAGAGCAGAGCTGCCTATGTATTCTATACACTTTAGGCCTAAGGAATGATTTCTGTCAGACCAGTTCTGACACTAACTAGAGGAGCCATTGCCTCAGTCCATTCAGGCTGCTATGATAAAGTACCACAGATCAGTGGCTTACAAACAGAAATGTAGTTCTCGCAGTCCAGAGGCTGGAAGTCCAAGATGGCAGCAGGGCAGATGCTTTCCTTGTGGCCCGGCCAGCATCCTCATAGACCGCGCCTTCTCT
>PVJS01057349.1:0-12078 GCA_004027185.1 Glis glis | reverse complement strand
GGGATTGAACCCAGGGGCGTTCTACCTCCGCGCTACACACCCCGCCCTATTTTTTTATACTTTATTTTGAAACCGGGTCTCACGAAGTTGCGGAGGGCCTCACTAAGTAGAGAGAGAGAGAGACAGGGAGAGAGAGAGAGCTGAGGCTGGCCGCGAACCCGGATCCTCCGGTCTCTGCCTCCCAAAGTACTGGGATTACAAGCGTGCGCCACCATGCCCGGCTACTCAGGGGCATTCTAACTGCAAGCTACACCCCCAGCCCTTTTTACTTTGAAACAGGGTTTTGCAAAGTTGCTGAGGCTATTCTTGAACCTGAGATCCTCCTGTCTCAGCCTCCCAAGTACTGGCATTATAGGCATGCGCCATGACACTTGACTGCACAGGGCCTTTCTCAACCGTGAGGCCTATGGGACTGTGCAGGTAACACACCCAGGAAACTGTCCCTGCTCCTGACAGAGCCTTGCTGTCAAATACTCTGAAATAAGGATGCCAACAAAGCCAGCCATGGTTCACTTTTTTTTCCCTTTGGTACTGGGGATTGAACCCAGGGGCATTCTACCTCTGAGCTACACCCCTAGCCCTATTTCATTTTTTATTTTGAGATAGGGTCTAGCTAAGTAGCTGATGATCTCACTACGTTGCTGAGGCTGGCCTCAAACCTGCAATGCTCCTGTCTCAGCCTCCCAAGTACTGGGATTACAGGCGTGCGCCACCATGCCTGGCTTTGCCATGGTGATCTTGATAACGCAGGAAGAACCACTCTACCCCTCCTGACACTTCCAGTCACCGGGATAGAGAGTCGGCAGTGAGACCACACATCCGCGTGGAAGGCTTCCCCCGGAGCCGGCCGTGGGCAACGCTGCGCTCCCTCCACTCTGCAGTCTCATGCGCTCACCGCAGTCACTTGTAAGCAATACTCATGAGCCATCATTTGTTGGGTTATATACATGCTGAACAATTGCAGCTTTCACATTCTGATTTAATCAATCATCATACAGAAAGATAATGGAACAACTCAATTGTCAGTTTCCATGAATGTCTATTTTAGAATGAGCTCCAAGTAAGCATTGCTAAAGTGTTCTCTGAGAGGCCTTGAACACAAGGTCCAGGAATCTTTGTAAGGGCCTGGGAAGGGGCTTGGCTCATCGGTGGGTCACAGAGAGATGCATGAGCGCTCAGTCATTCAGGAGGGCTTCGAAGTTTCACCTTTGTGGTCTAAATGCCTGCACTAGAATCCTTCCTCCCTCATAGTCTAGCACTGGGAGCTTGGGCAAGGTTCTTAACTTCTCCATGCCTCAGTTTCCCTGGTTGCACACTGAGAACAAGAATAGGATCTACCGAGAATACACAAAGAACTTAAAAGACTTAACACTAGAAAAGCAAATAACCCAATCAAACAACGGGCAATTGAGCTGAATAGACACTTCTCAAAAGAAGAAATACAAATGGCCAATAAATGCATGGAAAGTGTTCAATATCATTAGCATTCAGGGACATGCAAATCAAAACTACACTGAGATTCCATCTAACTCCAGATAGGATGGCAATCTTCAAGAATACAAACAATAATAAATGCTGGTGAGGATGCGAGGAAATAGGAATTCTTACATATGCACTGTTGGTGAGATTTTTTTTTTTTTTTTTGCGGTACTGGGGATGGAACCCAGGGGCATTCTACCTCTGAGCTACACCCCCAGCCCTATTTTTTATTCTTTATTTTGAAACAGGGTCTCACTAAGTTGCGGAGGGCCTCACTAAGTAGCTGAGGCTGGCCACGAACCTGGATCCTCCGGTCTCAGCCTCCCAAGTACTGGGATTACAAGCGTGCACCACAACGCCTGGCTTGTTGGTGAGATTTTAAGTTAGTCCAACTACTATGGAGATCAGTATGGAGGTTCCTCAAAAGACTAGGAGTGGAATCACTGTATGACACAGCCATACCATTCCTCCATATCTTTCCAAAAGAATTAAAGTCAGGATATTATAGTGATGCACGCGTAGCCATGTTTATAGCAGCACAATTCACAATAGCCAAATTATGGAACCAACCTAGGTGTCCATCAACACATGAATGGATCGCAAAAATGTGGTCCATACACACAATGGAATTTTACTCACCTATCAAGAACAAAATCAGATCAATTGTAGGAAAATGGGTGGAACTAGAGAATGTTATGCTAAGAGAGATCAGCCAGTCTCAGAAAGTCAAGGGTCCTATGTTTTCTCTAATTTGTGGAAAGAAAAAAATAGGAAACAAAAGGGACTTCAGATAAATGAAGAGAGACCAGTAGAATAGTGGAAGGGGATTGGAGGAGGGAAAAAGGAGAGGGAAATGCAGGCTTGATGAAGAAAAATGCTACATGTTACATAAACTTGAACATGATCATTTCTTTTCTTTTCTTTTTTTTTTTTTTTTTGCAGTACTGGGGATTGAACCCAGGGGCATTCCTCCTCCAAGCTACACCCCCAGCCTTATTTTTTATTCTTTTATTTTGAAACAGGGTCTCGCTAAGTTGCGGAGGGCCTCACTAAGTAGCTGAGGCTGACCGCGAACCCAGATCCTCTGGTCTCAGCCTCCTAAGTACTGGGATTACAAGCGCGGGCCACCATGCCTGGCTGAACACGATCATTTCTATTTTTATTATTTCCTATGAAACACAAGGAAGAAAGATCCTATTTACGGAGGCCATTGTAAATTAAGAGGGGTTAACATGAATGAAGTTGGTAATTTAAAGAGAGAGTAGTAAGGAATATGAGAGAGGAGAAGCACATGGCTTATCCAAAGGGACCATCAATCCTTCAAGTTTGTTCAGTTGGTTCTGCGGCCAGCGCTACTCTGACAGAGTCGCCGTGTCACTTCCTCCCAGAAAAGCCAGGAATCTAGATTTTGTAAGAAATTTTCCAAGTTTCCAATTTGGACAACTAATTCAACTTCATTTAAATACACTGGGGCTGTCGACTTAGGCTGAACTTCATTCTCTAGTCAAATATTTTAAAAGCTATGCTCTGCAGCATCCATCAGTGTGCAAAGGCACGGGGGCTGCAGAGCCAGGTGGGAATTCCCAGTGCAGAGTGGCAGTAGACCCTTGACAATCCCAGACCCCGTCCGTGTACACCATTCTATTTTTGGAAAGCCCCCTTGGAAGCTGTGTGGTTTTGCATCCAGAAAGACTGAAGGGTAAGGGGGTGCAAAAGATGGGCAGGAAAATTCAGCCTGTCTTCCCCTTTCAGTTGGGAAGATCGGAAGTCTCAAGCCACCCAGCCACCCGGGAAGCTCAGAGCCGAAGCCCTTGCCTCTCTGTGACCAGTTCTCTTTATCTGGTTATCTAGCTTCCTACAGGATCTTCTCTCTCTTCCACAGTCAAAAGAGACCCAGAAAAGAGTTAGAATGTAATAGAATGTAAGTCACCCATTTTTTTTTTTTGCGGTACCGGGGATTGAACCCAGGGGCGTTCTACCTCCGCGCTACACCCCCGGCCCTAGTTTTTATACTTTATTTTGAAACCAGGTCTCACGAAGTTGCAGAGGGCCTCACTAAGTAGAGAGAGAGAGAGAGAGATAGAGAGAGAGAGAGAGAGAGAGAGCGCTGAGGCTGGCCGCGAACCCGGATCCTCCGGTCTCCGCCTCCCAAAGTACTGGGATTACAAGCGTGCGCCACCACGCCTGGCTAAATCACCCATTTTTCATCTCCCAGGGATATAAGTTTTTTTTCTTTTTTTTTTTTTTGGACAGGAGGGGAATTGTAGAAGCATTGAGTGGACTCCCTATTTTCCATCTCTTGCTTAAGCATTACTTGTTCTATGGGTGTGTATGGTACTAAGGATTGAAGCCAAGGGCATTCTACCTCCGAGCTACACCCTCAACCCTTCTATTTTATTTTATTTTGGAAACAGGGTATTACTAAGTTGCTGAGGATTCCACTAATTTGCTGAGGCTGGCCTTGAACCTGCGTTCTTCCTGTCTCAGCCTCCCCAGTACTGGGATTACAGGTGTGTGTCACCACATCCGATGAAATATTACTTCTAATAATTTTTTTAAAGGCTTTGTTTTTTGGCTAATGGAGCTGATTCATTCATTTTGGGTCTCACTTCCAGCAATAAAAATAGAATAGCAATAACTGTCTTTGATTAACTACTCTCTAGAGCAGATTACCCATATGACTTTTAATGGCTACAATAGACCGAAAGGCCTTAAACCCGAGTTGACAGGGATATTTTGTGGGAGTCATCGTATTTGTAGTATCTGTCAGAGGTTTAGGCATGTGGATTGAATTCGCTGAGTAGACTGAATATCTTAGATCTGAACTGGATGGTGGTCACTGGGCTCAGGATGGATGTGCATGGCCCCCATCTGAACCAACACTCGGTGGCTCACGATGGTCCTTTGTCTAACAACAAACATCACAATGAAAATGTGAGGGCCGTAGTAGCCCCACACAGAACCTTAACGTAACTATCTACAATTTACATTATTATAAAGATACCACAGCAGTGATTCACAGATATGGAATTTGTATGGCACTTAATATCTTTCCATGTATTGTCATTATATTCTCATACCAGCTCTATTTTTAAAAAGGTAATATCAGCACAATGATAGCAAAATTCTGAAAAGTAAGGGATTTGAGGTAGTAACTTATTATCTTAACTCCTGGCTCAGTGCACTTGAATAAGTGAATCATTCCTTTTGTTTTTTTTTTTTTTGGCATGGAAAGCATCCAAGTTCTTACTGTTTATTCTTGCTCTCAATAGCCCCTTGTTGAACTGCCGGGAGCTTGGCTATATTCCTTTCAGTATATCATTAGTGAAGACCCAATAACATAATAATCACTTTGTCTCTGGACTACCTACAGAATTATATCCAGACTCCTCATCAAGCTTTGGAAGGGACTTCACAGTCTAACCCAAGTCAAGCCCTCCACTGCCACAATCGTGCACCTTTTACTCTGTGCTTATGTTCCATTCTTACTGACAATCTCTCCATCCTTCCCTTTCATAAGCTTCCCTAATTGATTTTTCTTGCTAATAATCAAGTACATTATGTAACACGGTCATAAAGGAACTAGAATCACTCTCAACTTCCCAAGCGCTTAGCATACCATGCTCTAAAAATTCTTACCAGTCTGCCACTTAAAAAAAATACATGTAGGTCAATGTTTGGTTTCTACATGAATGCTTAATTATTATGATCAATTATTCCTATAGTTCAATAACACTATAAAATATCTCACATTCTTTTAACTACTTCTAAGTACATCCTACCAAAGCAGAAAAGAAAAAGTAGAATCTCTGGTTCCCAAATCATCATGGGCATTACGAATTATAAGGAACACTTAATATTTTGAAAGAAATTGCAGATAAGACAAAGATTCTTCTGAGGTTATATATATATATATATATATATATATATATATTTGTATTTCCCCCTCTTTACATCTTCAATTTTTTAGTATCAAATACATTGTTCCAACAACATTCACTCTCCCCTTCTTTTGCAGAAGATGTAGCTAAGCATTCAGTCCAAAAGAAGAAAGCCAGCTTGGCGTGGAGGTGCAGGCTTGTAATCCCAGTACCTGGGAGGCTGAACCAGGAGAATCGCAGGTTTGAAGCCAGCCTCAGCAACTTAGAGAGACCTTGTTTCCAAATAAAAAATGAAATAGGGCTGGAGGTGTAGCTCGGAGGTAGAATGTCCCTGGGTTCAATCCCCAGCACCACACACACACAAAAAAAGATTAAAGCCTACATTTCCCAGCCTCATTTGGAGACCCAAGTTACTTCCTTTGGACCAAGAGATGTGAACCGAAGGATGCCTATGACCTCTGGCCATGTCATGAGAGGAAAGAATGTTCCCTTCCGACTTCCTCCTTTAGGCTGGAAGGCAGGCATGGTGGTGCGCCATCTTGGTTCTTGTAGGTGAGTTCGCAGAGAAGACAGAATTAGCACAGGCCCCTGAGGACTTGCAGACAGGGCCTTTCAGACATTAGTGAGACAGAGACAAAACTCTTGTGGTTATTGTGCTATTTTGGGTCTCTCTATCACATGCAACTATATCTACATTGTAACACATACAGATGGCTAATTCCTTGTTAATTTCCATAAATTTTTCAAGTGGCAAATTCAAGAAGCAACCCCCTTCTAATGTGGCGATTTGTCTCTGTCAACATTTTTCATTTTGGTGATTAAGTGACTTTTTTTTTAAATCATGCTCTTTTTACCTCTGCATGCAATGCCATTCCCCTTTTAAGAGTTACTTTCTATGCTATTAGCCCATATATATTTTTTAAATCAAATCACACTAGACTTTTAAAGATAAACCTTCAAAAAAGTGCTTCCTACCCATATTTTCTAATTATGTCTAGATATGTAGCTGATTACACATGGAATTATTCTTCCCAAAATAATATTGAGAAATCTTTGCTTTTCCCTTATCATTTACCTTAGAGTTCCAAGAAATTATGGAGAAAGGATTAAAGCTAAACAAAGCACAAGAAAAAAATGCAAAGAGATCAAGAAATGGTGCACTCACATTGACATACATGCTCTAGGGTTTCATTCATTCATTCATTCATTCATTCCCTGGTACTGGGGATTGAAGCCCAGGGGCATTCTACCTCTGAACTACACCCCCATCCCATTTTTTATTTTTGGTTTTGAAATAGGGTCTCACTAAGTTGCTGAGACGCTTGCTAAATTGCTGAGGCTGACCTCAAACCTGCAATCCTCCTGTCTCAGCCTCCTAAGTACTGGTATTATAGGCATGGAGCTAGACACATTGGCATACAACTGTAATCCCAGTACATAGGAGGCGGAGACAGGAGGATCACAGGTTCAAGGACAGCCTCAACAACTTAGTAAGATCCTGTTTCAAAATAAAACAATAAAAAGGGCTCAGAGGTAGAGTGCCCCTGGGTTATCCTTACCCAATAAGTAAGTAAATGAATCATTTAAAATAAAGCTTGGTACCTACTTGGGATAAAAGTTCATGTTGAGAAATAATTCCAGAACAGGTATAATTAATCTTTTTGGTGAGGTCACAAAACCTCTTTGATAATCTCAAGAAAGGTATGGAAACTTTCTCCCAAAAGATGTATACAAAGGGGTGGGGAGAGGATCAATGAAGGAAATACTTCATTATGTACTGACATTATGTACACATGTGAAATTACCGATGCCAATCTCAATATTAGGTATGGGGAAGGGGAGGGAGCCGGGGGGGGGAGCCCACCAAGTGCTGTGCGCATGGATGTCAATATCACTCTGAACTACATTGTGATGTAAAACTACAATGCGCCAATAAAAGTATATATATATACTTTTATTATATATAAATATATATAATACATAAAATATGTAAAATATAATATATAATATAAAATATATATTATATTTTTTAATAAATATATATTTTATTATATATAAGTTAATAAAATAAAAAATATATATATAAAATAAAAAATATATATTTACATTTAACATATAATTCAGTGAAGCCACTTCAACAGACCATATGTGAATCCCACAGTAAAAATTCAGACTTGACATTTTGCTTCCTGTGCAGTTGGGGACAAGATGGCGCTGCCAGTCCGGATCTCTTGATTCACCAAGCTTGGTCACTACAACACTCTGCCCTGTTTCTCAGAGTGGCCCACTGAGCCAAGCACCACCACTACCTAAAATCCAGCTGCAGATGTGGAAAAGCAGGTTGAACTGAAGTGGACTGAGAGAACAGTGGCAGAAGTCCAAGACGGTAGCGCATTAAAGTGAGAGGTTGGTGGGGGACACTTGTGTCCAGAGCAGTATTGGATAAATAGTTTTCTGAGTTGTATTATTAGAAATCAAACTAGCCAGGCATGGTAGAACATGCCTGTAATCCCAGTACTTGAGAGGCTGATACAGGAGGATGGCAGGTTCGAGGATAGCCTCAGCAAATAGCGAGACTCTCAGCAATCTAGCGAGACCCAGTTTCAAAACAAAAAATAAAAATAAAAAATAAAAAGGGCTGGAGATGTCACTCAGTGGTAGAATGCCCCTGAGTTCAACCTCCAGTTACCAAAAACCAAAACCAAAAAAAAAAACGCCAACCAACCAACCAAACAAACAAAAAGAGCAGACTCTACCTCTGAGCTATACTCCCATCCCTTTGATATTGATATAAATACCGATATCTATGTCTACAAGTCTGAGGATGCATTCATATCTATTATCTTCCTGAGTCTTAAATATTTTTTTTTTTTTGTGGTACCGGGGATTGAATGCAGGGGTGTTCTACTTCTGCGCTACACCCCCGGCCCTATTTTTATACTTTATTTTGAGACCGGGTCTCACGAAGTTGCGGAGGGCCTCACTAAGGAGAGAGAGAGAGACAGGGAGAGACAGAGAGACAGGGAGAGACAGAGAGAGAGAGAGAGAGAGAGAGAGAGAGCAAGCTGAGGCTGGCCGCGAACCCGGATCCTCAGGTCTCCGCCTCCCAAAGTACTGGGATTACAAGCGTGCGCCACCACGCCCGGCTGAGTCTTAAGTATTGTTAGTGTTGCATAAACCACTGTGCTGTCCACCTGAACGCACGTATCAATGATGCTAAAGACGAAAATGGAAGCAATATGGCAGCAGCTCCCCATATTGATTATCTCCTCTGCCTCAGGCACCAAGCACTCTCTGTCTTGTTTAATCTTCAAAATAAACCTCTCATATAAGTGATTTACAGATGGCGTATCTGAAGCACAGAGTTTTATCACTGGACAAAGGTCCCCATCAAAAGTAACAGAGACAGATTTGAAGCTAATATTTGATAATATGGAGCCAAAACTCAAAACAACTTTGTTATGCTGGATAAAATTAACCCGTACAGGTTAATTTCTTTCCCAAAATCTTTCTTTCCCAAAATCTTTTTTTTAAATTAAGGATTAACTTGTATATAATAAAATAAACAGATTTCAAGAATAAGATTCAATAAGCTTTGGCAATTGTGGAACCACCAAAAAATAGACTAGGAGTATTTCCATCACCCCCCAAAAATTCCTTTTTTAGCTGATCCAACCCCTCCAAGCATTGCTGAGATTTTCAACAACATGTATATGTATTAGTTGTTTTTTTTTTTTGTGGTGCTGGGGATTGAATTTAGAGGCATTCTACCTCTGAGCTAAACCTCCAGCCCTATATATATATGTGTATATATATATATATATATTTTTTTTTTTCTTAAATTTGGAAACAGGGTCTCTCTGAGTTGCTAAGAGTCTTGCTAAGTTGCTCAAGCTGGCCTCGAACCTGCAATCCTCCTGTCTGGGCCTCCCAAGTACTGGGATGACAGGTGTGTGCCACCACGCCCAGCAACATGTATTAGCTTTGACTGTTGAAGAATGCAATAGAGATGAAACAGCTCACTGTGTCCTCTTTTGTGTCTAGCTTCCCATATCTGACCTGTTTTTAAGATTCTGCTATACTATATATATGAGTATAGTCATGTGTTGCCTAGCACCTGGGAACCTTCTGAGAAACCCACTGTTGGATAATTTCAACCTTGTGGGAACATCATAGCGTGTACTTACAAAAATCTATATGGTCTAACCTCCTACCCCTCTAGGGACTATGCTATCGCTACCTGCTATTGGAAATGTCATTAGGTAGCACATGACTGAAGTATTATTTGTGTCCTGAGATATCTTTGCTTATCTCCAGGTTATGAATATATATTTATATACTTACATATTTTTGCCCCCAAGCATAATAGTTTTAACCTTTACATTTATATTTATGATCCTCACTTTTATGTATGTTTGATGTAAAGGTGTAAGTTTGGTTTTCAAAAATATGGATATATAGTTGTTGAAGTAAAGTAAGTTGAAAATACTTTTCTAACACTATTGAATTACCTTGATGCCTGTGTAGAAAATCAATTTGTAACCATGGGTCCATTTCCGGACCCTCTATTCTGTTGCATTGATCTATTTTTCTATCCTTATGCCAATATGATACTCTCTTGATTACTACAGCTTTATGGTAAGTCTTGAGATATGGTATTGTAAATTCTACAACCATTTTCTTCTTTTTTTCGGGACTGTTTTGGCTACCGGCTGTTCTAGGTCATATGAATTTCCATATAAATTTTAGAATCAGCTTTATCATCTTTACACGAGAAAATCCTGCAGCGAGTTTGGGGATTGCATTAAAGCCACAGATCTATTTGGGGAGATTTAGCATAGCAATGTCTAACAGGGGGCCTCCGTAGGCCTAGTCATGCCTCATTCTAATACAAAAGGCCCAAACAGGCATACCTAGTACCGGTCTATGCAAGATTTAGATCATGCAAGAACTGGGCAGCAAGGTAGAGCCGGGTGCTCCTACTCAGCCAAAGCAGTACTGGTATCTAGTAGCCATCCAGGAAGGATCTTTTAGCTGAGGGAAAAGGAGACAAGTCCCAACTGTAGATACCAGGTTGACATTGCTAGCTGTGTGTGGTGGTGCATGCTTATAATCCCAGTACTTGGGAGGCTGAGACAGGAGGATCATCGGTTTAAGACCAGCCTCAGCAACTTAGTGAGACCCTCAGCAACCTAGCAAGACCCTGTTTCAAAACAAACAAACAAACAAACAAACAAACAAATGGGCTGGGGGTGTAGCTCAGAGGTATAATGCCTCTAGGTTCAACCCATAGTGCCAAAAAAAAAAGTCTGACTTTCCTTAGAAGCTTTAAGTACATGGGAGCCAATATCTCTTGCAAAAAATGTCATAGATGTAGTCTCCTGGGATTCTGTAACAGATATGTCAATGTATATAGAGTCCATCTTCCAAAGGAAAGCCCAACATTAAGGTACATGAAATAGGCAAATCTGGAGTCACATTTACTATATAGCTGATGTGTATTTTTTTTTATTCTTTCTTTGACATTTCCCGGGAAGTCGAGCTAAGAAAACAGCTTCTTATGGTTGTTTTGTTTACTACAATTCTAACGTTTGGGTCATATCTTGGGTCGCTCCTACACTGTTTCATCCTTTGTGTCAGGTGCCTTTTTCCCCTCTTTACATAATAAGGATGTTTTGATAATCTACTGCAAATACTAGATGGCAAGTTGCAGAAGCTGTCAAAGCAGTTACTTTTCTATGAAGAGGATTGTTTTGTTCTAGCAACAGTGATCAAAACAAAGAGATCACTCCATCTTGTGGGAGCTTGGCGTTCCACGTGGTTCTTCTGGGGATGGGGATATGGGTCTAGCATGTTATTCCTTCTGGAGTTTTAACAGTAAGATGAGGTGTTTGCAGGACCTTCCTAACTTGGTAGGATTTGAACTCTAAATGTTGGACCGTTGCTGAAATAGCTGCTTATCTCTTGCAGTCTTTCATCTGCTGCTTTCTATTTAGCTAGTTAAAATTTTGCCTGATACATGTACATTTCAATAGTTAGCAAATGATCTGCAAAGTTGTTGTTGTTTTGTGTGTGTGTGTGTGTGTGTGTGTGGTACTGGGGATTGACCCCAGGGACATTCTACCTCCGAGCTGCACCCTCAGCCCTTTTATGTTTTATTTTTGAAACAGGGTTTCACTAAGTTGCTAAGGGTCTCCCTAAATTGTGGAGGCTGGCCTCAAACTGGCAATCCTCTTATCTCCGCCTTCCAAGTACTGGGATTAGAGGTGTATGCCACCACGCCTGGCAGAAATGCCCCTTCTAAAAATCTTATACCACATAATATGTACTATGATGCCTGGCATCCCCAAATACTTATGGATGTCTACATAGAATTTGTTATAAAAATGGAATCATAAAGAAAATAAATTATTTAACTTTTAATAAATTTGTAGGGGGGTACTGGGGATTGAACCCAAGAGAATGCTACCTCTGAGATACACCCCCAGTCCTATTTTATTGTTTGTTTTGAAACAGGGTCTCACTAAGTTACTGAGGCTGGCTTTGAATCTGCGATCCTCCTGTCTCAGCCTCCCAAGTATTGGGATTACAGACGTGAGCCACCATACCTGTCAACTTTCAATCAAATTTTAAAATGTTGATGTTTCATAAAGACCACACACATCCTGGGCTAGTACATTTCCAAAATCGGTATTATTATGGTTGTGAAAATAATTCT
>PVJS01057348.1:0-12079 GCA_004027185.1 Glis glis | reverse complement strand
TAATACACTGCTGGTGGGAGTGCAAATTAGTGCAACCACTTTGGAAAACAGTGTGGAGGATCCTCAGAAGAATGGGAATGAACCTACCATACGACCCAGCAATACCACTCCTAGGCATCTACCCAAAAGACCAGAAACCAAACTACCAGACCAATGCATGTGTGTCAATGTTTATAGCTGCACAATTCACAATCGCCAATTACTTATTCTCTGACCGTTACTGATAAGAGTATGAAAAGTGGTCCATGGCCAAATGATACAATTTCTTTTTGTGGTAGTGGGGATTGAATCCAAGTGCATTCTACTTCTGAGTTACACACCCAGTCCTATTTTATTCTTTTATTTTGAAAAAAAGTTCTCACTAAGTTGCAGAGGGCCTCACTAAGTTGCTGAGGCTGGCTGTGAATCTGCAATCCTCCTGTCTCAATCTCCCAAGTACTAGGATTACAAGCATCTACCACCACGACCAGCTCAAATGATACATTTTGAATTAGGGAAAAACTAAGCAGATTTCTTAATTATAGAATTTCCATAGCACTTACCATACTTCTCATTGTGAATCTGTAAGCAAGGGTGGTAATGGGAATGGCATATAATGTCTAAATTCATATAGCTATGGGACACTTATCTGAGCTCTAGGACCTCATGTGGACCCTGTTCTGTTGAATATAGTTTGGAAAACACCATCTTAGTGGCATCCCTGGACCACACTAGCCTCTGCAATGTTCCCTCAATAGGCAGGTCTTTTCCAAAGTCCAGACCCAGGCATGGATTACAGCCTCCCATTTGGAACCGCAGCCTCATGCTCTGTGTCAAGGCTGATTTAGCAGATGGTAGAGCTGATAGAAATACAATAAACACTCTTCTTGATCATGCTAACTAATTTTAAATCATCTAACACTTTAAATCAGTCCCAGATTTTTCTTGGTTCTTTGAAGACCATTGCCAGAGAGAACATTTGGAGCGTTTGTTCCCTCAGACATCCTTTGGATTACATGTGAATATTTCCATCCTATTTGAATCTGTTTTCAAAATAAAGCGTGATCAGAAGCTGCTTCCAGTGTTTGACCAGAGTCCAAGTCCCCTCAGAAGACTTTGTGAAATGTCAACCATGCCCAGATTCCTGATGTATTTATAATGTTCCGGCTGTATCTTTCTCTCTTACACCTTTATTTTTTTTTTTTTAGATGTCCATCCCATTTTTTTTTTCTCTCTGGGATGAAGTGCAACCCATGTGAAACACAGCAACAGTATTCCTGAGGCGCTTCCTATAGATGCACAGCCCATGGGCCAGGTTCAGTTGTCTAATTGCCCTGGTCCTTGATGTGAATAACAGAAGCTCCCAAAATATGTCTAGATGAGCAGAGAGGGCTGTGTTCACTGCAGCTGGAATCCTGGCATTCCATCTTTGGTATTATTAATAAAAACACCAAGTACACTAAGAAACATGCTCACCATTAGCATCATCTCCCAGGAGAGGGCAACAGTAGCTAACCTTGTCTATGACCTTTTGTCCCATTGTGACAGTGCTTAAGGACATTACATTTGAATGCCTCTCTCAGCCATTGGCCTGTCTAAAGAAATGGCTTTTTTACCCTACCATGAACCTGAGGATAAGGTATATGAATTAAGGCTCGTATGAGGTTGTTTGGACTAGCTCCTGGAGGAAATATTACCTCGGACCATACACAGTGAGTGCTTATTTTTCATTCTTCATTCTCTGGAAAAAAAACAGTTGGGCTTCTGGACACTTAAGAGGGCCATAAACCTGGGTCTGAATAGGTCCTAGAACTTATTAGGTATGTCCTTCAGTGAGTTTTGTTGGCCCTGAAAAGACTTAGTCTCCTGAACTGTAAAATGGGCTGATGTCAGGGTTGAAAGAAAGTGCCTGTGTGTCCCTTAACAAATGTCTGAACATTGTGAATGCTCAGTAAATATTATTATATATTGCTGTTTATTTACTAATTTTTAATTTAGTTACCTTTTACTTTTACTTTTATACTTTTATTAGTGCATTGCAATTATACATCATAGTGAAGTTCAATGTGATACAAACATATATGCACACAGCTCTTGGTGTATTTCCTTTCATATCTAACCTTGCTCCCCCCTTCTACCTCCCTGTACATGCAGTGAAATGAATAATACCTTCATATATTGCCATTCTACTATGTGGACTGTTTCCTTCATTAATCCTTCCTTTACCCCACTCTAGTTCCCTCCCCCAATCCCCTTCCACTATTCTACTGGTCTCTGTCTACATTATTTAAAGTCCCTTATGTTTCTTATTTTCTCTCTAGTTTACACATATGAGAGAGAACATACAACCCTTGACTTTCTGAGACTGGCTGATCTCACTTAGCATAATAGTCTCTATTCCCATACATTTTTCTGAAAATGTCATCATTTTGTTCTTTATGGCTGAGTAGCATTCCAGTGTGTATATATACCACGTCTTATTTATCCGTATGTTGATGGACATCTGGGTTGGTTCCATAATTTAGCTGTTGTGAATCATGCTGCTATAAACATGGGTATACATGCATTGCTATAGTATTCTAACTTTAATTTTTTCGGAAAAATACCAAGGAGTGGTATAGCTGGGTCATTTGGTGGTTCTATTCCTAGTCTTTTGAGGAACCTCCATACTGATCTTCATAGTGACTGTACTAGTTTGCAGTCCCAGCAACAGTGTATAAGAGTTCCTATTTCCCCACATCCTCACCAACACTTGTTTTTATTCTTAAGGATGGACATTCTAACTGGAGTTCCATAGAATCTCAGTATAGTTTGGATTTGCATTTCCCTAATTGTTAATGATGTTGATTATCTTTTCATATATTTATTATGGTCCAGAAATATTTTATAAGATCAGCATGGCCTCTCCACCAGAGATTGACTATCGGTGAATGCCTTCTGTATCATCAGTATTGCAGAAATAGGACTTTTGGACATAGGTTTCCCTGAAAGGTTAATTTCTCATTCTCTGGCTGCTTCCTGCCCTAAAGGTCCTATTAGAAATATCCTGCCTTAATGGTGCTATTCTGCATTTGGTAAGCTCCCCAGGTTTTTTGTTCCTCTTAACATGCCCTGTGTAAAATGAGCTTCTTGCCATTGGTAGACCCTGGCTTCCTGACTTTATTGCCTTCTTACCTCCATGTGGGATCTTCCCATTCTACCTGCCAGCTTTGTGGGGAGAGAAAGCTGGAGGGAAGAGGGAAAGAGGAAGCAGTGAAGGCAAAGGACCCTCAGAGGGAGCACTCACCTATTATCAAATCATATTCATCGGGCCACCAGAACAGACTGGAAAGAGCCAGGAAAGACTTGGGAGGAGGTAAGATGTGAAGAACTGATAGAAGTTGTCTCATGGAAAGTGAAAGGAAAGAATACAGGAAAGAAGGTGAAGAGAAACAATTCTACCATGTATTAGAAAAAGTCTTAGATTTGGAACTTTAAGATCTAGGCCTGATTGGTTGCTCTGGGCTTTTCTAACTGTGTGATCATGGGCAAGATTCTTAAAAATTGAGCCTCACTTAATCCATGGTGTGTATATGGCTGATCGTGTTAACTCAGAACACTTCTGTGAGAAGCCATTTGATAAAAATTAGTTAAATTGATGTTAGAGAAGACGTTAGTAGACATAGGTAGTTGTAAGTTTTTAGTTATATTACTAATACTGTTGAACTAATAGTGTTTGAAAATATAGTAGAAAACATAGTGCTTAAAAATGTAGTAGAATCCTGATACAAATCAAGCATCAAGTCAGATTCATAATTAATAAAGGTGTTTATTGAGTGTCTACCCTGGCCCTGGCAACTCAAATCTCAGCATTTTGTCCTTTTTACCAAAAGATTTATATTAGGAATGCTTTGTGGCACCTCAAGAAATTTACTTTACCAAGAGAACTGATTATACCTGATGTACTTCTGTGTATGAAATGCCTTCTATTTAAAATTATCTTTTATTCTCAAGAACCAGAAAACTTGTTAAAATTTTAAAAAGCCTAAATTCAAAATTTGAAAAATATAAAATATAATGAAGGAATGAAAACAATCATAACTTTATGTTCTACTGAAAAATTTTCTTTCATGACGTGGTCTGTGAAATACCCTTAATGGCTTCATCTTATTCCAAGGTATGGATATCATGTAATTTATGTTGCTATTGAACATTTAGTGTTGCTAATGGTGAACATTTAGTCAGTTGCAAGTTTTCACTATTAAAATAAAACTTGCAACGCTTGACTTTGTATAAAGATTAAATCCATGGTTATTTTATTTCTTTATGTCTCCATGAAAAGAGAATATTTATTATTTATTTATGGCTGTATCAGCTAAATTTGAACCTTTACTTTGTTACACAAATCTTTTCTGCAGTATCAAAAGTACCATTTTTCTTGCATAGTAGTAGAAGTAGCTCATTTCCACTGGTAACTCATTTCCCGCCAAATATGGCATTTCCTTAGTAAAATATTACCTATTTTCTTGAGAAGATTTTACCCACTGAAGAATTTAGAAATTCATGCTTTCAACATAAATGATTGTCACATAAGTTCTGGAAGAATTAATTTCAGCTATTTAATTCCAGAATTTAATTAAAACACCTTGGGAGGCAGATTTAATGAATGTTCTCAGACGGGGTATACATGAGACAAAAAGGATTTTCCTAAGAACTGATGGCCATTTTTGTCTTTTAGATCAACGTCTGTTTGTTTTCTGAGTTGCATCTTTTGTTCATATACAACAGTTGTAAAACCTCATCCCTCCAAAAAAAAATATAGGCTAATGGCTGGGTAGAGCAAGATGACTGCTGAGAAAAATTCTCAGGTGATCTATCCCCACAAGTTGAACAACTATTTACACTCCAAACTCTCTCCACAAGAGCCAAGGAAACCAGGTGAGAGATATCGTGCCTGCCTCTATTATAACAAAACTAAGCCAGGCGTGGTGGTGCATGCCTGTAATTCTAGTACTTGGGAGGCTGAGACAGGTGGATCATAGGTTCAAGACCAGCATTAGCAACTTAGCGAGACTCTCAGCAACCTAGCAAGACCCTGTATCAAAAGAAAACAGCAACAAAAAATTTAAAAAGTGCTGGGGGTGTGGTTTGGATGTAGAATACCCTTGGGTTCGATCCCTAATACTATACAAAAGAAAAATAAAAACAACAAAAAAACCCAAAGACACATTGAAGAGATGGCAGGAAGTAAAGAGTTGTTCATATCACCCCTACCCCACTCCAAATAGCCCAGCCTGGGGTCCATTTGCAGGAGGGAGAGAGAATTAAGTCCAGGCCTTAGATTTGAAACCCAGTACCAGGGCCGCCATGGTGAAACCTGGTGCTGGGCAAAGCCTCATATCAACAGAATGATACCTGTGGTCAGAGCCACTGGAACTGTGTTAGGCCAGGTGGCTGGCTGTCTCCACCAACCTCCTCCAATTTGGGGAGGCAGATTATGGAGAAGGACTGAAAGCTAGCACATAGCTTCATCTCAGAGCCCAGGGCCAGGCCTACTGAGGAGGAACAAGCCCCCAATAGAAGCTGAAGGCCTCATATGCAGGCGAGAGCTCACAGAAAGAGCTTCTCTATTGTCTCTGACAACAGGTGGGCCCAAGTTTCAGCCACTATCAGTTCCAGGCTTGGAGAAGGCCTGGGGAACACCAGCCCTTTTCCCAAAACCATGCAGGCCACTGTAGCTGGGAGACCAAGGTGTGGTCAAGTTTAGCACTAGTTTGTTATCCAAAGGACTGTCTTCCCACCAGCTATTAACAGCCCAGTGCTCATAGATGGGGCACTGGAATTATCCCAGAACCTGGCAGAGACTGAGCTTCAGTGGGACATACTTGTGTTTCAGCCTGTATCATCACCAACTGTAACCTGGCCCTAGTGCACCCCTAAGACTATGCAGGTCCTTGAGGATGTGAGACTTAGGCATGACCCAGCTCAGTAGCATCAGCCCAGATAGCCAAGGGTCTGCCTTCACCAACACCATCCCAACCTCAGGCAGCATAGTAGTATGCAAGACCCCATTCACTGGAGTTAGGACAGGCAGTAAGCACAAGGCTTTGCTTGGAACTCAGTTCTTGATGCAACCTAACACTGGGAAAGCCCAAGGGCCCCGATTCCCAGGCCTGAATATAGGAATAGCTCCAGTACCAGAGAAAGACCTGTGTCACTAATCTATAAGACTTCTATTCCAGCCAGTATCACCTGTGGCTGGTTGGAATGGTTTTGGGTCATGGGTCCACTTCTGTAATAGTCAACAAATATGAGTGTGGGCTTTCATCCTATTCTTGTGTGTGTG
Source organism: Glis glis (assembly GCA_004027185.1). Taxonomy (NCBI): domain Eukaryota; kingdom Metazoa; phylum Chordata; class Mammalia; order Rodentia; family Gliridae; genus Glis; species Glis glis. The sequence continues at coordinate 5,775 of PVJS01057348.1, read as the reverse complement.
TGTGTGTGTGTGTGTGTGTGTGTTACTGCAGATTGGTATTGAGTCCAGGGGGGTTCTACCTCCAAGCTACACCCCCAGTCCTATTCTATTTTTTATTTTGAAACAGGGTCTCACTGAGTTGCTGAGGGCATTGCTAAGTTGCTGAGGCTGACCTCAAACCTGTGATTGTCCTGTCTCAGCTTCCCAAGTACAGGCATGTGCCACCATGCCTGGCCTATTCTAAAATTTATATGGAGCCACAAATAAACTCCAAATAGCCAAAGCCATTTTGAGGAAAATGAACAAAGCAGGATGCTTTATGCTACCTGATTTCAAAACATAGTACAAAACTGTAATTAAAGTACTATAACATTGGCATAAAAACAGACACATCGACTAATAGAACAGAATAGAGATCCTAGAAATAAACATATCTTCAACCAACTGATTTTTGACAAAGGTGCTATGAATGCACCTTGGAAACAGGACAGTATTTTTCAATGAGTGCTGTTAGGGAAATCGGATAGTCATATGCAGAAGAATGAAAATAGAGCTCTATCTCTCACCAGTTTCAAAGTTCAACTCAAAATAGATTAAAGATTTAAATATAAGGCCCAAAAGTACAAGACTACTAGATGAAAACATATGACAGATGCTTCAGGATGTTGGAATGGTCAAGGGATCTTTTAGACAATATCCCAAAGCACAGGAATTGAAAGCGATATAGATGGAATTACATAAAACTGAAAAGCTTCTGCACAGGAAAGGAAATACTCAGCAGAGTGCAGAGACAACCTACATACTGGGAGAAACTATTCACAGTTTATACACCTACACATGGTTGATATCCAGAATGTATAAGGAGCTCCTAAAACTTAATAGCAAAAAACAAAAAATCAAAACAAAATACCCCAACCCCCCCAAAAAAAACCCCAAAATAAATAATCCAATTACCAAATGGGCAACAGATCTAAGTAGGCATTTCTCAAGTGACATGCTGATTTGCTGATTTGGAAAAGGTGCATCATCACTAATCATCGTGGAAATGCAAATCAAAAACATATGAAATATCATCTCGCCCCAGTAAGAATGGCTAATATAAAAAAGACTAAAGATAACAAGTGCTGGCTAGGGTGTATAGAAAAAGAAACACTCGCACACCGTTGGTGGAGGATGTAAATTAGAATATACATTATGGAAAACAATATGAAGGTTCCTCAAAAAATTAAAAATAGAACTACCATATGATCCAGTAAATCCACCGTTGGATATAGGTCCACAGGAAATGAAATCAGTATGTCGAAAAGACATCTGCACTCCCATATGCACCATAGCACTATTTGCAATAGCCAAGAAATGGAAACTTGCCCTATCACCTGATGGGTAGAGAAAAAACCTGTAGTATGCATATATGATGTAATACGATTCACCCACAAAAAAGAGTGAAATCCTGTCAACTTTTTATAGTATGGATGAAGCTGGAGATTATTGTGCTAAGTGAAACAAGCCAGGCACAGAAAGACAAATAATACATGGTCTTAATTAGATGTAGAATCTAAAAACGTTGATCTCATAGAAGTTGAGAATAGAAGGTGGTTAGCAGAGGCTAGGACCATCGTGGGTTGGGGAGGGATGGGGAAATGTTGATCTATGGGTACCATGTTACAGTTAGATAGGAGCAAGAAGCCCTGGGGCACTATTGCATTTTGTGATGACTATTAATAACAATGATGCATTTCACATTTCAAAAAGGTAGAAGAAAGGATCTTGAAAGTAAAAACTGATAAAATGAAAATGATAAAAAAATGATAAATGTTTGAGGAGAATAAATGTGTTAAATCCAATTTAAATATTAGGCAGTGTGTACATTTATGAAACATTACATGATCCCCAATTAATATATACTTACATATTTTCATATATCAGTTAAAATAATAAATACATACATACATACATAAAGAGGCTGATGAATGAATACAAGCCTTTGAGCAAGAAATAGGAAGAAAAAACTTCCCTTTGCAAATTCTGTTATCAGATACGTTTTTAAAGAAATTTATTGGTGCAGTGTGTGATTATACATCATAGTGAGATTCAAAGTGGTACATTTATTTTTGCACACAGCATCTCTTGGTGTTGTTCTAAACCCATTCTACTACCCCCTTCTCCTTCCCTGTACATGCTAGTAAAGTTGTTAATGATTCCTTTATATATAGAGTATTATTTGATCCATTTCCTTCTTCAAGCTTCCTTTTCCCATTTTCCTTCTCCCTCCCTCAGCCCCCTCCCACTATTGTACTGGTCTCACTCCTTATTGTTATGAAGTTCTTTTCCTTTCTTATTTTCTCTCTAGCTTCCACATATGAGAGAAAACATACAACCCTTGACTATTAGCAGATACTTTGTACAGGGGTATGTATATTTCTCCTCTGTTCTGATTAACAGACATCAGGTGAATATATCTTGTTATAACTAGATTGGCTTGTGTATGCTTCCTAAAATATTATTTTACACATCTAATTAACATATCCATTCAGTGGTTATTTTCTTTAGTAGGAACTATCACATCACAAATTCTTTGTTCTGACAAAGTGACATATTGTATAATTTTATCCTCAAAGCCAACTTTCTATTTAAAAGACTTTTATGAAACATTTAAAGTCTTTAGTGAAGACTGTTAAATGATCTGTTATCAATGATCAACTAACCAAACTATCTTAATTTTCTTTTAATTGAAAAATAGTAACCACAGAGATAGAAGCAAACATATGTAGTACTGAAAAAAAATAAAAAAATGCAGCAGGCATCATTTAGTATTGAAAATACTTTGATTTCAGGGGATACAGCAAATAAAGCTTATATGCACATGCTGACATTCTTCAGAAACTTCTAGAAACAACTGCTCTGCATTTAATAAATTTCTTTCTTATATCAAGAGTAAATAAATGCTATCGTAAGTATACACTAAAAACAGGTTGCTTTCTAAATGCAATTATTTAACTTAATCATATCAGGCTGCATAGTCAGCAGCTGCTAACTAGCGTGAGTATTAAACACACTTGAGTGTGTCTCTGTATTAGGGCACTGGTACCAAAACTACAACCTGAGATGGAAAAGCAGCTTCATCTCTTTGGAAGTACGCTATACACTATTTTCATTCAACAAATGTTTGCTGAGCACTTAATGTGCCCTGATGTCATGCTAACCATTGGATACATGAGCTGCACATGCATGGCCCTAGTTCTGCAGAGCTTAGATACCAGTGGACACTAACCTAGGTACTAGGATACTATGAGAAATTTTCTAGAGTTCCTGCCCAGGAAAGTGGACCTCTAAATAATGTAGAGTAAAGAGAAGACAGGTGGGAAGCACTTGCTTAATGAGAAGTGAACATAAACTCTATAGCTATACTGTGGATAGGAATGCAGAGTGGCAACTAGGTGTAGTGGTTGGGCAGGTGTACTCTGGACATGAACTGCTGAGACTCAATCTTGGCTCTGCTATTTCCTCAATAAAGCCATTTAACATCCAGGCTCCTCTCTTTAGGTGGTAAAATGGAGTCAATGATAGAACAAATCACATAGAGATATTAGCATTGAATGAGATCAGTTTTATCTGAGAATTGGCACATGGACTGGCCCGTTGTGCACACTCAGTGAATGCTGACTAATGTGATGATGGTGGTACCGTTAATTTGAATGTAGGCTCTGTGCAGCTGCTCTGGGGGTAAGAATGTTACAAGATATGCTCAGTGTATAGAGAGATGGGGGCTCTTTCCTGGACCAGGAGTGATGAGAGAGCTATTAATGGGAGTTGGAAATTGTATGTCTTTGCTCTTGTGTACTGTGTTCTTGTAGGCATAGCATCCTAATTAGGAAAAGCTTCCTAACCAGTCCTGGGATACAATAGCAGGTATGAGGGAAAGATACAGAATAGGAAAGAGTCAAGTGCCACACATGTCTGGAATGGTCCTGGGTGGAGGGTGAGGGGATCCACATGGTGTCAACTTGCTTGAAACTACAAAGGTAGAGGAAGTTAAGTCAGCTTTGGCTATGAAACCCAGGAATATAAAGAGGGAAGAAAGAGAATGGACAAGGAATAGTGGGAGTGAGGTGTGAGGGTTTATAAGGAAAGTGAACAGGTTGCAGTGGCTCCTAGAATAAACTCAGAATTCAAGAATGGTTTTCCCAGAAGGGGATGTAAGGTAGAATGTAAGAAAAGGTCTTAATTTAATGCCGATAGGAACTGGTAAGAAGAAATTGAGGCCCAGAGAGATAAAGGGATTTGTTCAAATCTCTCAACCAACAAGTTCAGAAATCTCATATAGCACTCAGTGAGGTTTATCAAAATGAGGAATGGAATGCAATAAACTAGCAGAAGACAATCTTAATAATTCTGACTTAGAAATATTAGAGGATTCACTTATTACTGTAGAAAAACTTAACCTGGGAAATGAATTATAATGAAAAAAAGATAGTTAAGTCTTTAGTTTGAATTAAGGAAAACACATCACTGTGCAGTCATTGTTGAGAAGTTTAGAGGTCAAGTTGAAATTTATCCTACAAGTGAGAATAAAGGTAAACACACTTTAAGCAAGTAGAGGCCAATGGACGGTGATATAAACCAAGTAGTGGATGAACACTGAATTAGTTATTGGGAGAATTGGCTTCACAAGCTTCTAGAGAACACCAAATATTTTCTGCACCTTGTCTGTAGACACCATGTAAACTTGTATTTCTACTTTTGTTTCTATGAGCTCTACAATATAACTTGATACTCCAAATTATAAAGTGCTTAATTTTCTACTTTAGTGAAGATATGTTGAAAGAATTTAGGACAGTAGCAGATAAATGTACCTAGGAATAAGACCAACAACAACAACAATGACAACAAAAACTGTCAGTAAAAATAGTGGTCAATAGCAGAACTCTGGAGCTAGACTGCCTGGGTTCAAATTCTGGCTCTGTGTTCAGTCTGATTCTGGGCAAATTGCTTAACTTCTTGGGCCTCAGTTTCCTTATGTACAAAATAGGAGTAATATCTTCCACACTGTGATTTTGGAAAGATTAAATGAGTTAATATGTGCAAAGCTGTGTATAGTACAGTCCAATGCATAAAGAGTGTAGAATTACTACTAAGCTTCATTGAAGATATGGAACTAATTTGAGCTGAGTATTAAAAAGAAAGAAGTTTGGAAAGATATTCAAGGCAAGGGAAATAGCATGTGGAGAGAAACGAGCAATTATGAGTTTGACATCTGTGGGTAAAGGTAGTCATGCCATTTCCTGGAGTAGAAAGAAACCAGAATGAATTATGAATATTAATTTCTACTACAGAGGTCTTTCTAGAAGGATTAGAGTAATCATAGCTACTGAGCACTTTATTCCTGCTTCTGTGAAGATAATTAATGGGAAATGTTAGAGATCCTCAGGAGGGAATTGCATAAAAAGCATGGCTTTGGGTAAATCTGGGACTGATAGCCACATTCAGGGGAATATATATTTATTTATTTATTTATTTTTTTGCGGTACCGGGGATTGAACCTAGGGGTATACTACCTCCGCGCTACACTCCCGGCCCTATTTTTTATACTTTATTTATTTATTTATTTATTTATTTATTTTTTGCAGTACCGGGGATTGAATGCAGGGGCATTCTACCTCCGTGCTACACCCCCGGCCCTATTTTTTTTATACTTTATTTTGAGACCAGGTCTCACGAAGTTGCAGAGGGCCTCACTAAGTAGAGAGAGAGAGAGAGACAGAGAGAGAGAGAGAGAGAGAGAGAGAGAGAGAGAGA
>PVJS01057346.1:0-12081 GCA_004027185.1 Glis glis | reverse complement strand
AAAAAAAAAAAGCATGCTGGTTTTAAAGTTAATCTGTCTGCAGTTTGAATCCTGGTTTGGCCACTTATTGATTACATGGCCTTAAGCAAGTCATGTAACCTCTCTGAGCCTGTTTTTTTCTATAAAAGAGGGATAATAATAGTACCTAATTCATAAGTCATTCTGAGGATTAAGTGACATGCTCCACAGAAAGTCCTTAGCCCAGAGACTAGTGGTACATGTTACATATTCAATAAATGTTAGTCATTGTTATTACACAAAGCACTTTCGTAGCCATTTTCTCACAGTCCCCACAACAACCCTGTGAGAGTTTATATATAGCCACAATGAGTGGCTCAGTTCATGATGCCAGGTCAAATCTATCCACGAGAGGTGTCCTGTCCTAAACACTTGTTAACTCTGTGATCTAAAGCAAGTGCCCTAACCTTGCTATGTATCCACTGCCTTATAGTAAAAAAGAGGCATAAACAATGCTCTGCAAACTCCCTTACACAGCTAGGAATCAGATAATGGTAACAGAAGAATACTATAAACCATAAATAAAATAAAACAAAGGTCACAATTTAGGAGAACGGGCACACCTGTGCACAAAATCTGGCCTTCTTTTAATGTTAAACATGAGGCACAGAGCCAGGCAGTGGCACAAGCCTGTAATCCCAGTGCTTTGGGAGGCTGAGAAAGGATGATCACAAGTTTGAGGCCAGCCTCAGCAACTAGGGAGACCCTATTTCAAAACAGAAAGGGCTGAGGGTAGAGCTCCACGGTAGAATGCCCTGGTTAAAAAAAAAAAAAAAAAAAAAAACAGAAAAACAACCATGAGGCACAGAGAGTAGCTGGGACTATACGAATTTCCTTGGAAACTCCAATTACTTAGGTTTCCTGGTGTTAAGGCCTGAATAAGTCGTTTAGTGTCTTAAGAGGTGGCAAGGTAGCCAGGCATGGTGGTACATGCCTGTAATCCCAGTACTTGGGAGGCTGAGACAGAAAGATCACAGCAATTTAGTGAGATTCTCAGCAACCTAGCAAGACCCTGTTTCAAAACAAAAATTTAAAGAAAGGGTTGGAGGTGTAACTCAGAGATAGGATGCCCCTGGGTTCAGTCCCCACTACCAAAAAATACATAAATAAAATAAAATAGGGTTGGGGATGTTGCTTGGACACAGAATGCCTCTGGATTCAATCTTCAGTACCAAAACAACAACAACAAAATGAGGTGGTGAAATATAAGAGAAACTTAAAAATTACTGGACCGTCACTTAGGTAGTCTGTGAATTTAGACAACTTCCCCTTCCAAGGTTAAAAGGAAAGGCAGGTATGAAAGTTGGACCAGATAATCTGTAAGATTCCCTTCAATCTCCTATATACCACCACTCCTAAATCTAGACTCTTGGGCAGGGGGGTGGGCAGAGCACAGCAGATCTACCAGCTCCAAAGAACTAATGCAAACATCAGGAGACACTTCAAGAACTGGCCAAAGAACTATCTCCTCAGCCTGATTTTTAAACATTCCCCACAACCAGGATCAAACACACTGGAAAACTGGAACACTTGCCAAAGTTAATTTTAGTTCACTTTAACCCCTTTGGGCCTTATCTGAAAATAGGAGAAATAAAAACTATTTGAAGGCTGGGCGTGGTGGCGCACGCTTGTAATCACAGTACTTGGGAGGCTGAGACCAGAGGATCCAGGTTCGTGGCCAGCCTCAGCTACTTAGTGAGGCCCTCCACAACTTAGTGAGACCCTGTTTCAAAATAAAGAATAAAAAAAATAGGGCTGGGGGTGTAGCTCAGAAGTAGAATGCCCCTGGGTTCAATACCCAGTACCCCAAAAAAAACAAAACAACTATTTGAAGGCAGGGAGTTGAAACAGATGACTTGAACTATACCTATCCTGTGTCCTCCCAACTAGGGTCTATAAATCTAAATAACATACAGAATATACAAGGTTAGGGAGGAGCATGTCATAATCAAAATAAAAGATGGACTTCACTGTTTATAGGCTTAAAGAGTCCCTTGAGCCAAATACTAGAGTACTTCAGTTGTGTTTTGAGATCTGCAGTCCCCTGCATCCTTAAACTTCTGAAGGCAATACCAGCAAGAAACTCATCCTAACCTTTCTCTCAGAGTAGCCCAGAACGGGATTTCATCCATAGTACAGTGGGTACTGGCCCAGGAGTCAGGAAGAACCCAGAGTTATGTCTCTAACTAGTGTAACCTAAAGGTAAGTCAAAATACCCTCTGCACTAAGATGAGGCAAACACCACGAAATAAGTTAACTGGTACTAACACCACTGCCTCGCACTTCTGTGGCTACTATAGCAAATTATTTAAGTTCTCTGCACCTCGATTTCTGTTTCTGTAAATGGGGACAACCCTGGAAGGCCGTGGTGAGCATTAATACAGGCTTATGAAGTTCCTGAGTCAGTCTCATTAAATGTTACCTGTTGGTATTAAACGCTTCTCTCACATATGAGTTTCCTCCCTGAATCCACCGACACACTGCGAAGCCAGTTCCTCTTTCCCCCATTTCACGGAGAGGCAAATTGAGGCTCGGCCGCCAAGAGGCCTGGGTGAAGTGCGGAATACGGCCCCAGCTCGGGGACCTGTGGTAGTTCCTCTCCGAGCCCGAGGTGTGCAACGCGCCCCGGACCCGCTCGCGCCCGTGGAGAGCGAGGCAGGACCAGTTTGGCGCGTCTTGGGGAGCCAGCACACCAGCCTCGGCGGGAAAGCCGGAAGAAGCCGGGGCCGGGCCAGAGCCAGGGCCGAGCGCGCCCGAGGCCTCCCCGGCGCGGCCTCCGCTCCCCCTCCTTCCCTCGCCGGGCGGGGCGAGGCGGGGCGCGAGCACAAAAGACTCCAACTTCCGAGCAGCGCGGGGCTACCGCGCCAACTCCTGGCCCAGGCCCGGCCGGCCCGCGGGGAAGCAGCGGGCAGCGAGCGCCAGGGCGGCCGGGCCGGGCCGGCGGCCGGGGCGCGGGGCCCGGGAGGGGGAGGCCAGGAGGAGGGGGCCTGGAGTTTCTCGTTCGCCCAGGACTCCCCCAAAAGGGCCGAAAACAAGAGTTTCTAAAAATAGGCAGCCGTCCGCCCGAAGAGGCGGGCGACACCACAGGCACAAGGAACACCCCACACCCCCGCGGAGACGCCCGCGGGCCCCACTCACCCGCGCCGAGAGGTCGGAGAGCCGCGCGGGCGGAAGGAGGCGGTGCCGCCGCACTCGGGGGCGGGCGGGAGGAGGAGGCGGCCCGGCGCGGCGCGGCGCGAGGAGCTGAGCACGAGCGCGCGAGTCGCCGCTTCTACCGCCCCTCAGGGCTCCGGCCGCGCCCGCGCCCGCGCCGCTCGCGCGTCCCGCCGCACTGCCAGCGGCGCCAGCCCCGCACCGCCAGGCCTTCCCCCGGCCCGCACCACTGAGGCGCGCGGGGGTGCGGGCGCCGGGGCGGCTTTCCTCCCTCGGCGCCGCCGCCGCTCCGGCCCGGCGCGGGCTCGCCCTCCGTCTCGCCTCGGCTCCCGGGAAGCACGCGGCGCCTCGAGCGCCGGGAGCCCACCGCCCCGCCTCACACGGCCCGGCTCCGCGGGCGCAGGGGCTCTCCCACCCCCGAGCCTGGCTTGGGAAGGTCCGGGGCCTCCGCGAGGAGAGGAGGGCGTGGCCTGCGGCGGGGCGGGGCCTGCGGCGGGGGCGGGGCCTGCGAGCGACGCCGGTCGCCCAAGCCAGTATGGAGCTGGGGCGGGGCGGGCGAGAGGCCGACGATGTCCTGGGAAGAGGGGGCCGGACAGGTGTGCAAGATGGTGGAGCCTGGGAGAGCGAGGAGCGCGGGCGGCGCTAGACCGAGGCCGGGCTGTGGCTGGAACTAAGGGGAGAGCGCGCCCGGGGGCGGAGTCTCGGGAGAGGAAGCGGAGGGCGTGGGCGGGCCGGAGAGCCGGGGGAGACGCGAGGCGGGCAGGGGGCGGTCCCGGAAGACGCGGGACGAGGGGTCCGGGACGGACGCGGGAGGAGCCGGAAGGAGGCGGCCCTAAACGAGGCGCGAGTGAGTGCCGCTTGAGGTGGGCGAGGCCTGGAGACGGGCCAGCCAGGGGCTGGGGCGGCGCCGGAGGCTTCCGGAAGTGGCTGGGTAGGAAGTGGTGACAGGTACCTTCACTTTATTGTGTTTTTTTTTTTTGCGGTACCAGGGATTGGACCCAGGGGCGTTCTACCTCTGAGCTACACCCCAGCCCTATTTTTTATTCTTTATTTTGAAACAGGGTCTCACGAAGTTGCAGAGGGCCTCACTAAGTAGCTGAGGCTGGCCCCGAACCCGGATCCTCCCATCTCCGCCTCCCAAGTACTGGGATTACAAGCGTGCGCCACCACACCCGGCTCAGGTACCTTCACTTTCAAGGAAATTGGAACCTGGACGGGTGGGGATCGCTCGACGCTGCCTAGGAGCGGGACTGGACGCCGAGGCTGCGGTGAAGGAGGGTAGAGAGAAGTTGCCACTCCTTCTAAAAAGAAAAAAAAAAGGCCGGGCGTGGTGGCGCATGCTTGTAATCACGGTACTTGGGAGGCTGAGACAGGAGGATCGCAGGTTTGCGGACAGCATCAGCAACTTGGTGAGGCCCTCCACAACTTAATCAGACCCTGTTTCAAAATTTAAAAAAAAGAATAAAACAGGACTGGGGGTGTAGTTCGGAGGTAGAATGCCCCTGGGTTCCATCCCCAGTACCACAAAAAAAAAAAAAAACTATATTCAGGTAGCCTTACCCTTCTGGGCTGCAGGAGATGTTTTACATGAGCTGGGTGGTGGTGCTCCCTCCTAAACATTCTCCTGTCTGGATCTCACTTCAATAAGTGTTCCAGCTCCAGGGTCTCCCACCCCCCACCTCTGGCCTCCCTGGAACGAGCAGGGAGATCTTAGAGCACAAGAGGACCATTGTCAGCTATAGACTTCCCTGAAGGCTGGGAACGGACCAGATTCTCCTTGTCTCTAATGACCTGTGATTTCATGATTGTATTTTTTATGTCGCTTCCCCCAGAACCTGCCTAAGAGACGGGGTCCCTGAGAAGGGAGCAGAGTTGGTTTTTTTGTGTGTGCATGTGTGGTCCCGGGGATTGAACCCAGGGGCTTTCTACCTCCGAGCTACACCCCCGGCCCTATTTTTTATGCTTTATTTTGAAACCAGGTCTCACGAAGTTGCGGAGGGCCTCACTAAGTAGCTGAGGCTGGCCGCGAACCTGGATCCTCCTGTCTCAGCCTCCCAAGTACTGGGATTACAAGCGTGTGCCACCACGCCCGGCTGGAGCAGAGTTTGAATTGAGAGTCCTGACTCCCAAACCAGCAGTATTAACTGTCCTTCTTCCCAGTACTTGGGAGGCTTAGGAGGATCCCAGGTTAGGGAACAGCCTCAGCAATGTAACAAGACTCTCAGCAACCTACCAAGACCCTGTTTCAAAATAAAAATAAATAAGTCGGGTGTGGTGGGACTCACCTGTAATCACAGTACTTGGGACTTGGGAGGCTGAGACAGGAGGATCAGCCTCAGCAAGTAGTGAGACTCCCATCAACCTAGCAAGACCCTGGTTCAAAATAAAAACAAAATAGGGTTGGGGTGTAGCTTGGAAGTAGAATGCCCCCTGGGCACAATCCCCAGTACCAAAAAGAAAGAAGAAAGATCAAATTAAAGAGATAACCGGGCATGGTGGCACACGTCTATAATCCCAGAACTTCAGAGGCTGAGACAAGAGGATACAGGTTCGAGGACTGCCTCAGCAAGTAGTGAGACTCTTATTAACCTAGTGAGACCCTGTTTCAAAATAAAAATAAAGGCCAGGCGTGGTGGCGCACGCTTGTAATCCCAGTTCTTGGGAGGCAGAGACCGGAGGATCGCAGGTTCGCGGGCCAGCCTCAGCTACTTAGTGAGGCCTTCCGCAATTTAGTAAGACCCTGTTTCAAAATAAAGAACAAAAAAATAGGACTGGGGGTGTAGCTTGGAGGTAGAATGCCCCTGGGTTCAATCCCCAGTAACACACACACACACACACACACACACACACACACACACACACAAATGCCCCTAGGTTCAATCACTATACTATCCTACTTTCTAAATATTAAGAGAGAGAGAGATACTGGAGATCAAGGCCTGGAATATTCTTTCTCCCAGTCTCTGCTTAATATCCCCTCTTGAAATAGGAACTCTTATCACTGTTGGTGGGATTGCAAATTAGTGCAGCCCCTGTGGAGATTCTTCAGAAAACTGGGAGTGGAAGCCGGGGCGTGGGGGCGCACGCTTGTAATCCTAGTACTTGGGAGGCTGAGACCGGAGGATCGGAGGATCCGGGTTCACGGCTAGCCTCAGCTACTTAGTGAGGCCCTCCGCAACTTAGTGAGACCCTGTTTCAAAATCAAGAATAAAAAATAGGGGCTGGGGGTATAGCCCAGAGGTAGAATGCCCCTGGGTTCAATCCCCAGTACTGCAAAAAAAAAAAAAGAAAGAAAGAAAAGTGGCTTTCCCTGGCCTACATTTAAAATAGCAACACCCCATCTGGCATGGGGGCGCACACCTATAATCCCAACAATTTGGGAAGCTGAGGCAGGAGAATGGCAAGGCCAGCCTGGGAAATTTAGTGAGACCCGTTCTCAAAATAAAATTTAAAAAGGGCTAGGGGTGTAGCTCAGTGGTAGAGTACTTCCCTAGTACTGGGAAGTACTTCCCTAGACACTGGGTTCAACCCCTAGTACCATTAAAAATAAAATATCAGTACTCCATTCTGCTTCCTGCTGGATTTTTCCTCATAACACATATTACCACCTGAAATATTGTATGTGCATTTCTTTATTGTCTCTCTCACATCCCCACCTTCCACTACAGTGTGATCTCCACAAGGACAGGATATTGTCGGTTTTGCTCATTCCTTAGTGCCTAAAACAGTAGACCCTTGTTCAATCTTTGTTGAATGGTTGACTACAAATTCAACAGAGAAATGTCAGGCGGCCTCTCCGTGTTGTCCAGAAGACTCTGAAGACTCTGAAGATTACAATATCACGGGAGTTGTTTCTTTTGTGTGTGTGTGGTGCTGGGGATTGAACCCACAGGCATTCTACCTCCAAGCTATATCCCTAGCCCCATTTTATTTTTATTTGGAAACAGGGTCTTGCTAACTTGCTGAGGCTGGCTTTGAACCTGCGATCCTCCTGTCTCGGCCTCCCAAGTACTGGGATTACAAGTGTGCACCACCGCCGGGCGTGGTGGCGCACGCTTGTAATCCCAGTACTTTGGGAGGTGGAGACGGGAGGATCCGGGTTCGCGGCCAGCCTCAGCGCGCATGCGCGTGCGATCAATCTCTCTCTCTCCTCTCTCCTCTCTCTCTCTCTCTCTCTCTCTACCTGGCGAGGCCCTCCGCAACTTCGTGAGACCCGGTTTCAAAAATAAAGCATAGAAAAAATAGGGCCGGGGGCGTGGCGCGGAGGTAGAACGCCCCTGCGTTCAATCCCCGGTACCGCAAAAAAAAAAAAAAAAACAAGTGTGCACCACCTCACCCAGCTCACTTCTCATTTAAGATGCATCCATTAGCAAGATTTAGCCAGGAGCCAGGCCCTTTCTTGTGTTCAATAATTGATGACACTGGCTGGGTGTGGTGGTGCATGCTTGTAATCCCAGTATCTGGGAGGCCAAGACAAGAAGTTGGAAGCCAGCCTCAGCAACTCAATGAGGCTCTCAACAATTTAGCAAGACCTTGTTTCCAAATAAAACATAAATAAAGCCAGGTGTGGTGGTACACACTTATAATCCCAGTACTTGGGAGGCTGAGACTGGAGGGTCACAGGTTCATGGCCACTCTCAGCTACTTAGTGAGGCCTCCGCAACTTAGACCCTGTTTCAAAATAAAGAATAAAAAAATAGGGCTGGGGTGTAGCTCAGAGGTAGAATGCCCCTGGGTTCAATCCCCAGTACCACAAAAACAAAAAAAAATAAGGCTGGAGGCATAGCCCAGAGGTAAAATGCCCCTTGGTTCAATCCCTAGCACCACACACACACACACAAAAAAAAATTGACAGCACTGGAGCCAGAAATCATGTGAACAGACCTCAGATCAATCCCCAATCCTGCCGCTTACAGGACAAGCTCCTCAAGCTTTGTAGGCTCCTCTTTCCTCCTCCATAAAGTGGGCATAAATTACACTAACATTGAAAGATATTGTGAAGACTAGCAGCAATGTGCATAGTATCCCCTGACACATATTGAAGGTGCTCAGAAAACAGAAGCTCTTATAAAGATTGATGATGAAGAGGATGGAAAACAAGAGTTCCAACTTCTCAGAGGCGAAAGAATCATTCTTGAGGCTCTTCTCTTGGAGAACATGAGTCTATATCTTCTTCTGGACAAATTCCCTTGTTAGGAAGAAGGAGACAAGAAAGCAAAGGGAGGGAGGAAGAAAAAAAGGAGGGGGGAGAGAAGAACGGAAGAAAAGACAGAGAGGAAGGCTTAGCAGATATGACTGTCCCTTGTTCTCCCTGCTACCCCCAGCCCAAACTCTGGTCCATCCTACTGCCATGCTGGGCTCAGGCCATACACAGACACTGCGGTTTGCAACCGTTAGTTTTGAGCCATCTTGGCTGGGAGGGAAGAACATTCATGTGGCAGAACTAGGGAGCCCTAGGACAACAGATAGCAGCCTTGAGCACATGTTCCCCAGCCTATGACTGCAAAGGTTGGGGGAAGCTCTCGTTCCTCACCGGCTCAACTCTCATGGCCCTCCTTCTGCTCTCCGCCTTGCTACTGGGTCTCCACAATCCTCCTCCTCCTCTCCCTCCTCCTCTTCCTTCCCTCTTCCTCCCCTCCTCTTCCTCTGCCTCCTCCTTCTCCTCCCCTCCTCTTTTTTTTTGTGTGTGTGGTGCTGGGGATTGAACCCAGGGACATTCTACTTTTGAGCTACACCCCATCCCTATTTTATTTTTTAGAAATAAGATCTCCCTAAATTGCTGAGAGCCTCGCTAAATAACTGAAACTAGCCTCAAACCTGTGATCCTCCTGTCTCAACCTTCCAGGTACACCACGCCCGGCTTCCACATTCGCTTTTGAGCAAACAAAAGACAGGCTTGGCCCCTGCAAGGGTGCAGTGGCACATGCATGTAATCCCAGTTCTTGGGAGGCTGACAGAGGATCGCAGGTTCACAGCCAGCCTCAGCTACTTAGTGAGGCCCTCCGAAACTTAGACCTTGTTTCAAAAACAAGGGCTGGGGATGTAGCTCAGAGGTAGAATGCCTCTGGGATCAATCTCCAGAGCAACACCAGAAAAAAAGCCAGGCTGGCATCTTTAAAGTATGGTCTTCGTTACATGGGGAGCAAATCATTCCACATCTTCCCTCCCAGTGCCTCCCTCACCAGTGCCTTCAAGCCTCCTGACAAGAGGAGCACTTCCTCCCACTTCTCACTGACCTCCCTCGGCCCCCCATTGCATCTGTGAGCGCACCACTGAGATCAGAGGCAGCAGCGTTAATTGAAATTGACATTAAGGGCTCACTTGCTCAAGCAAAGCATATTAGAAGAAATATAAACGAGGAAGGCACTGCATCTTTGGCATTTGTTTTAATGAGGAAAACCATTTCTGAAGTATCTCATTCAAAAAGCCCAGGAAGCCGGGCATGGTGGCACATGCTTGTAATCCCAGTTCTTGGGAGGCTGAGAATGGAGGATCCGGGTTCACGGCCAACCTCAGCTACTTAGTGAGGCCCTCTGCAACTTAGTGAGACCCTGTTTCAAAATAAAGAATAAAAAAAAAAATAGGGCTCAGGGTGTAGCTTGGAGGTAGAATGCCCCTGGGTTCAATCTCCAGTTCCACACACAAAAAAAAAAAAAGCCCATAGGGCTTTCCCTCCCCATCTCACTCCCAGTGTAAGGAGAGTCCCACACACTTCCAGACACTTCCCAGTCAACCTTGCTGTGGTCCTGACCTCCCAGGCGCATCTCTTCAGGTGGTGCCCATCACACCCTGCCTCATGCTTGCCATCTGCTTCTCCAAATCCACTTCTCCATACGATTTCATCTACTTATTTATTTATTTATTTATTTATTTATTATTATTTTTTTTTTGCGGTACTAGGGATTGAACCCAGGGGCATTCTACCTCTGAGCTACACCCCAGCCCTATTTTTTTATTCTTTATTTTGAAACAGGGTCTCACTAAGTTGCAGAGGGCCTCACTAAGTAGCTGAGGCTGGCCACGAACCTGGATCTTCCAGTCTTAGCCTCCCAAGTACTGGGATTACAAGCGTGTGGCACCATGCCCGGCTTATTTATTTATTTAGTGCTGGGGATTGAACCCAGAGGCATTCTGCCTCTAAGCTACACCCCCAGCTCTATTTTATTTTTTATTTTGAAACAGGGTCTCACTAAGTTGCGGAAGACCTCACTAAATTGCTGAGGCTGGCCTCAAACCTGCAGTCCTCCTGTCTCAGCCTCCCAAGTACTGGGATTATAGGTGTGTGCCACCATGCCTGGCTTCAAAATTTAAAAGAATAAAGGCCACTTTCCATACCTGGAAACGGAATGCTGCAGACCCCCCAGGCCGCCTTTCCATTCCTAGAACGGGCCACTCCAGACGCTTTCCCCTGGAATGTGACCCTTCCCCTCTCTTCACAGTTTTTCTCATATGGGGCCTTCACTTGTCCAAATAAACCTCCTACATCTCCCCTCCCCCCAAAGAATAAATAAATAAAAAAGAATGGGGATGTAGCTCAGTGGCAAAGTGCTTCTGGGTTTAATCCTTAGAACCAAAACCAAACAAAACTGTGGCTAGATGTTGGTCCCAGATGTGCTTATTTGCTATACCTCAGGAATATTTATTTATTTGTTTGTTTGTTTGTTTTGGTACTGAGGGTTGAACCCAAGGGCATTGTACCTCCGAGCTACACCCCCAGCCCATTTTATTTTTTGTTTTGAAACAGGGTCCTGCTAGGTTCCTGAGAGTCTTGCTACACTGCTGAGGCTGTTCTCAAACCTGTGATCCTCCTGTCTCAGCCTCCCAAGTACTGGGATTACAGGTGTGCACCATACTTAGCGCTCAGGAATCCCCCCCCATTGTACATTGGATGCATGTAACTTGCTTTTTACTTTTATTTTCTTTTACAAGGCTCACAGCCAAGAGTTCACCTTGAGTCTCAGAGGAGACTTCGGGACTTTCGAGTGATGCTGGAACTGTTAAGACTTTGGGAACTCTTGGAGATGGACTAAATGCATTTGCATTCTGAATTGATCTTGAGCTCTTCAGGCGCCAGAGGCAGCATGTCATGGTTAGATATAGAATGTCCCATGAAAAGCTCAGGGTTGATATAGTTATGGTGTTTGTAATCTCACCAGTAAATAAATCCACTGTAAACCGGCTGTGGTGGCACACACCTGTAATCCCAGTACTTGAGAGACTGAGACAGGAAGATCGCAGGTTCAAGGACAGCCTCAGCAAGTAGTGAGACTCTGTTTCAAAATAAAAATGAAACAGGGCTGAGGGGTATAGTTCAGAGGTAGAATGCCCCTGGGCTCAACCCCCAGTACCACAAAAAAATAAATAAAATAAATAAATCCACTGTAATGGATTTATCAGGGTGGTAACCTGGGCCTGTTGGCTGTTGCTGGAGAACGTGGGTCCCTGGGGGTATAGCCTTCGGGAATGTGCTTGTGTCTTTGAATCCCCTTGCTAGCCAGCTCTCTGGCTCTGGCCTCCATGATGTTAAGAGCAGAGCTTTGTGCATGCTCTCTCTCCACTTCCTGCCACCATTCCCTGAGCTTCAGACCCTGGCCTCAAGTCGACTGAGCCCAGAATCTCCAAAAAACTGTGAGCAAGGCCAGCTCTGGTGGTGCATGCTTGTAATCCCCCCAAAAAAAATTTTTTAGTTTACTTTAAAATGAATAAATGTACAATTACATGCCAATCTTTTCTTTCTTTTTTTTTTTGCGGTACCGGGGATTGAACCCAGGGGCGTTCTACCTCCGCGCTACACCCCCGGCCCTATTTTTTATACTTTCTTTTGAAACCGGGTCTCACAAAGTTGCGGAGGGCCTCACTAGGTAGAGAGAGAGAGACAGGGAGAGAGAGAGAGAGAGAGAGAGAGAGAGC
>PVJS01057345.1:0-12080 GCA_004027185.1 Glis glis | reverse complement strand
GGGTCTCACAAAGTTGTGGAGGGCCTCACTAAGGAGAGACAGAGAGAGAGAGAGAGAGAGAGAGAGAGAGAAAGAGAGACAGGGAGAGAGAGAGCTGAGGCTGGCCGCGAACCCGGATCCTCCGGTCTCCACCTCCCAAAGTACTGGGATTACAAGTGTGAGCCACCACGCCTGGCTTATTCTTTATTTTGAAACAGGGTCTCACTAAGTAGCTGAGGCTAGCCACAAACCCGAATCCTCTGGTCTCAGCCTCCCAAGTACTGGGATTATAAGCGTGCGCCACCACACCCAGCTATGCCAATCCATTTCTTTGGTGATTCGAGGCTTGTCTAGAAGGGAGTCATCAAGCATGGCTCAAGGTCCCTGTGATCCTGTGAAGCTGTAAAAGAGATGCTAGATTCACAAGTCGTGAGACTGGCTCAGTAGACAACTGATTTCTGGACTTTCGCAGCTTAGAGTCTGTTTTGTGTTTCCATAGCAGATATTTACGCTGTTTGAGGAGTTCGAAGACTCTGCGGAAACCACCAGAATAGGTGTCTACATCGGAGCAGGGGTCTCTGCTGGGCTGGCCCTTGCGCTTATCTTTGGTATTTTAATTCTCAAATGTAAGTCCTTAGACACTGCTTCTCTCTCCCTCTGATAAGGGGCTGTTATTATAGGAACTGATATAAACCCAGAAAGAAGTATGACTTTATACCTACAGGTGATTAGACTAAATGCCCATTTGTCCTTCTAAACCCTACCAACAATACTAGCTAATAATTATTCAGTGTCCCTGTATCAGGCAACAGGTGATTAGACTAAATCCATTTGTCCTTCTAAATCCTACCAACAATAATAGCTAATAATTATTCAATGCCCCTCTATCAGGCAGGCGCTGTGCTGAATTTTTGCATACATTTTATCACCATCACCATCTTATTAGATAGGTGGTGCCATCATCCTTGCTTTATCATGAAGGAAAGTACAGCTTAGAGAGAGTAAGCCACTCTCCCAAGGTTTCAGAATCCCTAAGTGGCAAAGATGGAATTTGAATCCAGATGGGTTGATGCCAGCACCTGTTCTCCATATCATTGGTTAAAAAAATTCATCTTTTAAATTTAGGCGTATGTCTAGGTTTATTAGGAACCACTACAAAATCCCTCTCCTGTGCATGTTGCTCTTATTTGTTTCTCGGGCATAGCTCTTTAACAGTGGATCATGACTAGGATCACAGACTTTGTTTTTCTTCCCTCATGGTTTTCAGTCTGCCCAGAGTTTTGAAGTTACTTGTCTTTTTTATTAAAAGAATTTTACTGGGCCGGGCGTGGTGGCGCACGCTTGTAATCCCAGTACTTTGGGAGGTGGAGACCGGAGGATCCCGGTTCGCGGCCAGCCTCAGCTCTCTCTCTCTTTCTCTCTACTTAGTGAGGCCCTCTGCAACTTTGTGAGACCCGGTTTCAAAATAAAGTATAAAAAATAGGGCCAGGGGCATCGCACGGAGGCAGATTGCCCCTGCGTTCAATCCCCGGTACCGCAAAAAAAAAAAAAAGAATTTTACTAAAGTATAATTTAGGTATAATAAACTGAATATTTAAAGTATGTTCAATTTGATGGTTACACTGGGAAACCATCACCACGCTTCAGATACAAATATTTCCATCACCCTAAAAACACACTTTCTCATCATGATGTATCTCCTTTCTTTTAGGGTAGAGGTCAAGGCCGTACACCCCAGAGGTTAATACATTATAACAGCCTTTCTTACTAACATACAAGCATGTATACCCTCTGTGTATAGGGTGATCAACCATCCGAGAGCTCCCCAGGACTGAAGGGGGTTCCTAAGATATGGGACTTCCAGTGGTAAAACCAGGACAGTTTGGGAGAAAACAAGGATGAGTTGGTTACCCTAACTGTGGCCTGAAAGTACCAAGAGCTTTAAAGAGGTTAAATCCTCATAATTGCTTCATGTGACAGGTACTATTATTCTAATGAAGAATCACCATGCTAAAAGATTAAGTAACTTGCTTAAATTCACACAGTTAGTTGACGGGTATAGGATTTGAAACCAGGGTGTCCTAATCTTGACTATTTATGTTTTCTGCCTCTATTTATTTATTTTGTGGTACTGGGGATTCAACCCAGAGGCATTCTACCTTCAAGCTACACCCCCAGCCCGATTTTTATTTCTTATTCAGAAACAGGGTCTCACTAGGTTGATAAGAGTCTCCCTACTTGCTGAGGCTATCCTTGAACCTCTGATCCTCCTGTCTCAGCCTCCCAAGTACTGGGATTACAGGCATACACCATCATGTCTGGCTTGCCATTATTGTTAAATGGATTGTTCAGAGAAAGAAATTCTCCCATCCACACTTACCTGGGTTTACTCAGAGAGAGCAATAGAGTTTGGAATTGATCAAATAGACTGTGAAGTCTAGAGAGTGTTAAGCAGTGATAACATTCACTAGTTCTTTAAGTTTGCCAAGGCCTAGAAGTTAGGGACAATTCTAGTTTGTTTAAAGGGTAACGGGAGAAATCAGATCCTTCATTCACACATATACAGTCGACCTTCCATAGCTGTGGGCTCCACATCCATGGATTCGACCAACCTCACATTTAAAAAATTGAAAAAAATTGCATCTGTACTGAACACGTGCAGACTTTTTTCTTATTATTTCCTAAACAACACAGTATAAGAACTATTTAAATAGCATTTTACTTTGTATTAGGTACTATAAGTAATCTAGAGATGATTTAAAGTATGTAGGAGATTATACTTAGGTTATATGCAAATATTATGCCATTTTATATAAGATACTTGAGCACCCTCAGATTCTGGTATCCATGGGAGTCCTAGACCCAACTGAGGTAGATACAGAGGGATTTCTATGTGTTATTACAAGAATGTTTAGAAAAACAGATGATAAAATCTTGAATCCTCTCTTTCATACTTCTTAATATATAATTTGACTTCAATTCCCATAGTCTTTCCCCAAAATATATCCCAAATCCCTTCATTCTTCTTCTCTCTCTTGGCCATCACCTTACTCCAAGGTACCATCATCTCTACTTTTCTCCCCATTTCTTTTTTCCTCCTTCTAATCTTCTCTCCATATAGTAGACAAAGTGATATTAAAACCTAAATCAGATCAGATCAGATTAGGGCTCACAGTTCACCTTTATTTTTATATTTATTTAATTAATTTTTTTGTGGTACTGGGAATTGAACCCAGAGGCGTTCTACCTCTGAGCAATACCCCCAGCCTGATTTTATTTTTTTAATTTTGGAACAGGGTCTCACTAGGGTGATAAGAATCTCACTACATAGCCGGGCGTGGTGGCGCACGCTCGTAATCTCAGTACTTTGGGAGGCTGAGACAGGAGGATCCGGGTTCGCGGCCAGCCTCAGCTCTCTCTCTCTCTCTCTCTCTTCCTGTCTCTCTCTCTCCTTAGTGAGGCCCTCCGCAACTTCGTGAGACCCGGTTTCAAAATAAAGTATAAAAAAATAGGGCCGGGGGTATAGCGCGGAGGTAGAACGCCCCTGCGTTCAATCCCCGGTACCGCAAAAAAAAAAAAAAAAAAGAAAGAATCTCACTACATGCTGAGGGTGTCCTCAAACCTGCAATCCTCCTGTCTCAGTCTCCCAAGTACTGGGATTACAGGTCCCCTTCAGTGATTTCCTGCAGGTCTTAGAATAAAATTCAAACTCCTTATAATGACTGAAAAGGTCCTGGAGGATCTAGTCCCAGACTTTATCTGGGGCGACTCTCTTGTTCTAGCCACGTTTTTGGTTTCACACACTCACCAAGATCTTTATTGGGGGTTCTCCCTTCCTGGAATGCTCCCCGGGCTCTTGCAAAGCTGACTCATTCTCTCCTTTCAGAGGAGCGTAAAGATCATCTGTGTGTGCTCCCTGACACCTTCTCTGTTTCCATTATGTCTTTCAATGTGCTGTTGGTTTCTTTCATAACACGTCACAGTTTGAAATTATTTCATTTGTCTACTTACTCTTTCCTTTTTCCTCCTTTCCATACCACTTCTCCTGTCTTTTTTCTGTCTCCCCCACTAGAATGCAAGTTCATGAAGTTAGGGCTCACAGTTCACCGTGTGTGTGTGTGTGTGTGTGTGTGTGTGTGTGTGTGTGTGTCACTGGGATTGAACCTCTGAACTACACCCCTAGCCCTATTGTTTAGTTTTATTTTGAAACAGGGTCTTGCTAGGTTGATGAGTCGCACTACTTGCTGAGGCTGTCCTCCAACCTGCGATCCTCTTGTCTCAGCCTCCCATGTACTGGCATTACCGGTGTGTGCGGCCATGCCCGGCTCACAGTTCGCCTTCGTATCCCCCGTGCCTAGCAAACTGTCAGACACTTAGAAGATGCCCCATAACATTTGTTAAACAAGAACACTGCATCTTTCTTACTTTCTAGCATAGTCTATATAATAAACTATTAACACACATTGGGAATTTGACTTAATTCAGTCTAATGTGAGATCAGATTTCTCTAAGCAATTATTGCCTCAAATGAGCTTACTTTATTTCTTACCTCTTTTGTTTTATAAAGGGACTTTTATTGACTTTCATTCCCTTTTTACCTAGGGTACTTGCATAGGAAAAAGAAGTTACAGAATTCAAGGTAAGGATAATGGAATGGGGAGGGGAGAGGAGAATCTGGGGGGCCCCTACTCTCAGATAGCTTGATCTTTGCTCTGAGAAGTTCTGACCTGGGGCTTTGGGATCTAAGTCAACACTTCTTTTGCCCTAGGCCTAAATATGAAACGAGAATTCAACATGCTGTCTGTTTACTGCCTCATATTTCTAGCTTCCTTAATTTTTAAGGTATAGAATTTATTTCCCTAGTATTAAGAAATGCTGATTTATTGGAAGGCTGAGACAGGAGGATTGCAGGTTTGTGGCCAGCCTCAGCAAGTGAGCAAGGCCCTCAGCAACTTAGTGAAACCCTGTTTTAAAATAAAAAAATAAAATGTGGCTGCGGGTATAGCTCAGAGGTAGTATGCTCCTGGGTTTGATCCCCAGTACCTCCCAAAAAGAAATGCTTATTTATCTCTATTAATAGTTTTTTCTCAATAAATAGAACCTTCAACTGATAGAGAACCTACTATATTCAGGGTCTGGGCTGGACACTAAGGTTACCAAAATGAACAGGAAAACCAGAGTCTAGCCAGGCATGGTGGCACACTCATGCGATCCCAGGAACTTGTGAGGCTGAGGCAGGAGGATCACAAGTTCCAGGCCAGCCTGAGCAACTTAGGGAGACCCTGTCTCAAAATAAAACACTTTAAAAAGGGCTGGAAGTGTAGCTCAGTGGCTCAGTGATAGAGCACCAGTGGGTTCAATCCCTAGTATGGCAAAAAATAAATAGGTATTTAAATAAAAGAAAGAATGGAAGGAAGGAAGGAAGGCAATCGGAGTCTATGCTCGCCGGGCGTGGTGGCGCACACTTGTAATCCCAGTATTTGGGAGGCTGAGACCGGAGGATCCGGGTTCACGGCCAGCCTCAGCTACTTAGTGAGGCCCTCTGCAACTTAGTGAGACCCTGTTTCAAAATAAAGAATAAAAATTAGGACTGGGGGTGTAGCTAAGAGGTAGAATGCCCCTGGGTTCAATCCCCAGTACCGCAAAAAAAAAAAAAAGAGTCTATACTCAATGTTTTTATAGCCCAGCACAGGTGTTTTCTGCAATGCTTATGTGTTAGGGTCACCTGGACACTTGAGCATACTGTCAGGACAAACTCTAGAAAAAGGGAATGAGCATCTCAGGGATGAGGCCTAAGCAGTAGCTATTGCTCTGGAAGCTCTCCAGGTGGTTCTAACGTGCAATCAGGGCAGAGAATTACAGGTCTAATACATGTTCCTGTCTTCATCACCATTCCTGACCATACACACGTCCGTTCCCAATGGACACAGTTTATATAATTATTCCTAGATTTTACAGTTTTAGTGACATTTGGTACATAAAGAGAACATAATATATTTTGAGAAGAATGACTGTCCATTGAATGCTATGTAACCCCTGATCATTTTATACTGAGTAAAATATGGTACATTATAAAGGCAAAATAATGTGCAGTAAAAAGCTCCAAGTCAAATAAAATATCCAATTATCAGGGCCAATATTCTTTGTTAGAGCTGACACTTGGAAATATGATTAATATTCGTTGGTAACACTGACATTACCAACATAATGACATTATCAAGTCATTATTTGTGAAATGATATGGTTAATGTTCATCTCTACCTATAAATTGTAAACTCCACAGAAAATTAGGAGCTTGTCTTCCATGTTGATGACTGTGTTCTTAGTACAGTGCCTGATCCTCTCAGTAATCAATACTAGTGCTTGATTAGGTACTGCTCAGAGTAGACCTGTGAGGTGGGGCTCTCGTTATTCTCATTTTATGGATAAGGATACTGAGACACAAAGTTTACTAATGTATAACTTCTATGGGATCTTCTGGTTCCTCCAGTGCTGTGTGTAACACAGTGTGTAAAAAATATTTCTTGAATGAAAATAAAAATAGCCCCAATGTGTCCTAGTCATAAAGTTGGTAAGTAACAGAGAATTCAAACTCAAGTCTGTTTTGATTTATAACATACTCATTTCTTTGTCTTCTCCTCCTCCTTCTCCTCCTTCTCCTTCTCTCTTTTCCCCTCCCACTCCCCTCTCCTCCCTCTCCCTCCTCCTCCTTCTCCTTTTTTCTTCTTCCTCCTCCTCCTCCTTCTTCTTGTACTGGGGGTTGAACCCAGGGGTGTTCTACCTCCAAGCTATACCCCCAGCCCTATTTTCTTTTTATATTTTGGAACAGGGTCTTGCTAAGTTGCTGAGGGCCTCCTAAGTTGCCAAGGCTGGCCTTTAGCCTGCGATCCTCCTCTCTCAGCCTCCCAAGTACTAGGATTACAGGCATGCACCACCACACCCGGCTTCATTTTTTTCTTTTTCCTTTTGAAGTTGCTCAAGCCCAGGGAAGAACTGGAATAAGAATCAAGGAACAATAGAACCCTTTTCCCAACTCATCGGGCATTCTGCCACATTTGCTTTGTCTGTTTCTCAATATGCACAGTTTTTTTTCCTGAACCCTTTGTAAGGAAGTCGCAGACATCTTGATACTTTCCCCAAACCCTTTAGCCTGCAAAACTCTTAAGAATAGGGGTATGCAAGCCGGGTGTGGTGGCGCATGCTTGTAATCCCAGTACTTTGGGAGGCGGAGACCGGAGGATCCGGGTTCGCGGCCAGCCTCAGCTCTCTCACTCTCTCTCCCTGTCTCTCTCTCTCTCTCTCTCTCTCTCTCTCTCTCTCTCCTTAGTGAGGCCCTCCGCAACTTCGTGAGACCCGGTTTCAAAATAAAGTATAAAAAATAGGGCCGGGGGTGTAGTGCGGAGGTAGAACGCCCCTGCGTTCAATCCCCGGTACCGCAAAAAAAAAAAAAAAAAGAATAGGGGTATGCAGTTTTTATACCTAAGAAAATTATGCTAAATTCAAATTTCCTCAGACATTTCCTGAATTATTATTATTATTATTATTATTATTATTATTATTTTGCGGTACCAGGGATTGAACACAGGGGCGTTCTACCTCCGCGCTACGCCCCCGGCCCTATTTTCTTTTTTATACTTTATTTTGAAACCGGGTCTCACGAAGTTGCGGAGGGCCTAAGTAGAGAGAGAGAAAGAGAGAGCGTGCGCGAGCTGAGGCTGGCCGTGAACCCGGATCCTCCGGTCTCCGCCTCCCAAAGTATTGGGATTACAAGCATGCGCCACCACACCCGGCTCCCTGAATTATTTCATGGCTTTCTCACCAGTCAGCACACAATCAAAGATCCTGCACTGTCTCTTCAGCAAAGCCTATTTTAACCCTGTGTTGCCTATTCTTTTAACCCTGTGTTTAATTCTGTGTTGCCTAGTAAATGCTTAAACCAACTGCAATACTTTCTTTCCACAGACTCATCACCGGAGTCCCCTTCCCTCCCTTGGGGTTAGCGAATGCAGTAGCGATGGGCATGCGCTCAGAGGAAAACATCTATACCATCGAGGAGAACGTATATGAGCTGGAGGATCCGAATGAGTATTACTGCTCTGTCGGTGGGCTGCCATCCTGACCACCTCTGCATTGTCACCTTTAAATGTCATCAGATCCAGCCCCTTCGTTTTGGACCTTGGACTTGTCCTTTTCGAGAACTATGAGAGACGTGTCAGCGGACAGGCTTTAGAGGTTCTTTGCACAGTCACGGAGAAGAATATTCCCATTTTCTGAAGACAGCTCACATGGGAATTCAACTGACCTATGCTGAACTTAGGCACATCGTTACCAGCAGACAGGGCTACCCACCCCAGAGTCTGCTAATCATGAGTGTTAGAGCTCGAATGTGCTTTTATATACATTATGAATTCTTGCTTTGAGATCTCTGGAGCTCCAAGAAATGCAGGCATGAGAAGTGTCTGTGACGCTCCTGAAAATGGAGGGAAAATTGTGTGCTGAAACCTGGGCTTTTCTTCTTTGGTACAGAAAGTCTAAGGGGCCACTGATTTTCATGGAGATCTGTGATCTTTTTTTTTTTTTTCTTTTTTGTAGTACTGGGGATTGAACAGAGAGGCATTCTACCTTTGATCTACATCCCTGTCTCAAAAAGTAAAAAGAACTGGGGGTGTAGTTTATTGGAAAGTGCTAGCATGCAGGAGGCCCTGGGTTCAATCCCTAGTACCACTTTGAAAGAAAAAAAAGGGAAGAATATATCAAAATTAATATGGTTATATCATGGGGACAGAAGGTCAAGACGGATTTTCATTTTTTCTTTTTCCATGCTTCTGTTATAGTTTGGATTATTTTTTCATTGTTTTGTAATAAAAATTAAATTTAAACATTATAGCAATGTTTTTTTTTTTTTCTGTCAGTTCTGCTCCTTGTAGAAAGAAATGGAGACCTGAACAGGTCATGGTCAAGGTCAAGGTCGGCAGTAGAATGTGGTAACAAACCAGGACTGGAGCCCTGGTTTTGAGGGTAGAAGTCACTAAGTCAAGTATTTGGAATGGAGACGATAGCACAGAAAAAAAGGAAACAAAAAAACAGGGAAGGAGAAAGGGGAGGGGAAGGTCCTATGAAGGACCTAGGAGATGACAAGTGGTCTTAAATAATTCTACTCAGCAATAAAGAACAAAATTGTGACATTTGCAGGAAAATGGATGGTCCTGGAGAACATTATGTTAAGTGAGATTAGCCAGTCACAGAAAGTGAAGGGTCATATGTTTTCTGTCATATATGGAAGCTAGGGAGTAATCAGGATAGCAGAGGGACTTCAGGTAATGGAGGATGTTAGAAGTAAATTTTTATGGCGTCATTAAAAAAAAAGACACATAGTTGAAAGCAGCTCGGCAAGGCGAAGTTTACTTTTTGCAAAAAGGGTTCCTGTCACCAGGAAGGTCTGGCGTACAAGAACAACATGGAGGAAATTGCTGGGCGTTTTATCTTTAGCGCGGGGCTTCTGTGCTGTGTTTCTATTGATGGGAACACAGCCTCACAATCTTTATGCCATTGGCTGAAGGGGACGCTGGGGAGGGGTCAGCACTCACAATTTTAGGAAATGCTATTTACAAAAATACAAGCACAGGGACACAAATACAGTTACACAAATGGCAGCTTTACAACATAGCGCCCAAGTCAAGCCATTCCTTTGATAGAAAAGATCTATTTCTCACAAGGAGAAACTCCAGTGGAGCCAGGGAGGTGGTCTAGAGGAAGGGTGTGGGGAGAGGGAGGATCAATGAAGGAATCACTTCCATCGACATCATGTACATATGTGAGAATACCAATGCCAATCTCAGTATCCTGTATGGGGAAGGGGGTGGGTGGGGAGGGAGCCAGGGGAAAGCCCGCCAAGTGCTTTGTACATGTGTGTCACTATCACTATGAGCTACATTATGATATGAGATTATAATGCACCAATAAAAGTATTTAAAATAATAATTAAAAACAGACAATATTATCATTAGCACAGTGCATTGGCAATTGTTTGGACAGAGAACAGTTGTACTTTTTATATAGTTGCCACCAGCATGGGCAGTTCAGTTTGGTGCCCAGGTGCTGTGGGAGGTCTTGGTTTGGGAGTCCTTTAAAAAACTCTCCTAGCCGGGCATGGTTGTACATGCCTGTAATTCCAGTACTTGGGAGGCCAGGACTGGAGGATCACAGATTCAAGGTCACCCTCAGCAACTTAGTGAGAACCTATTTCAAAATAAAAAATAAAAAGGACTGGGGGTGTAGCGCAGAGGTAGGTAGAATGCCCCTGTGTTCAATCCCCAGTACAAAAAAAAAATTAAAAATGATCCTAACCAGGTATGGTGGCCCACTCCTCTAATCCCAGTACTTGGGAGGTTGGGACAGGAGGATCACAGGTTTGTGGCCAGACTCACCAACTTAGCAAGACCCTGTTTCAAAATAAAAAATAAAATAGAGCTGGGGGTATAACTCAGAGGTAGAATGCCCCTGGGCTCAATCCCCAGTATAACAAAACAATCCTAACCTTATCTGGTAAAAGTTTAGTGCTATTAACATCTCTTTGACCCACCTGTCTTTCCAAAACTGGATGTGAAGGAAATGACTACATTCATGTGATGATAGTACAGCAGGGCAGACTGTTTAAAAGTGAAAGTTTTAATCCAAAAATGAATCTGTGATGTTATCTTCAACGTCTTTTTTTTTTTTTCGGTACCGGGGATTGAACACAGGGGCGTTCTACCTCCACGCTACACCCCCGGCCCTATTTTTTATACTTTATTTTGAAACCGGGTCTCACGAAGTTGCGGAGGGCCTCACTAAGGAGAGAGAAAGAGAGAGAGAGAGCAACAGGGAGAGAGAGAGCGCGAGAGAGCTGAGGCTGGCCGCGAACCCAGATCCTCCAGTCTCCGCCTCCCAAAGTACTGGGATTACAAGTGTGCGCCACCACTCCCGGCTTTCGATGTCTTGAAGTAGGCAAAACATATTGTGTTTTAGGACTAAGGAGGCCCCATAATCTCTTAGTTTCTTAGGAAAACAGTCTGTTTTATACAAGCCACCTGAACAGGAACTGGTCACATCCAGTTTCCTAACATCCTCATCACTCACAACTTCAAAACACAGTCTTGCAGCCAGGTGTGGTGGCGCAAGTTTGTAATCCCAGCACTTGGGAGGCTGAGACAGGAGGATTGCAGGTTCAAGGACAGCTTCAGCAAGTAGTGAGACTCATCAACCTAGTGAGACCCTGTTTCAAACTAAACATAAAAATAGGGCTGGGAGTGTAGCTCAGAGGTAGAATGCCCCTGGGTTCAATCCCCAGTGCCAAAACCAAACCAAACCAAGACAACAAAACACGGTTTGTAATCCCAGTACTTGTGAGGCTGAGACAGGAGGATTGCAGGTGCGCAGCCAGCTGCAGCAATTTAGGGAGGCCCTCTGCAACTTAGTGAGACCCTGTTTCAAAAATTAAAAATAAACTGGGCGTCGTGGCGCACACTTGTAATCCCAATACTTGGGAGGCTGAGACAGGAGGATCTGGGTTCGTGGCCAGCCTCAGCTACTTAGTGAGGCCCTCCACAACGTAGTGAGACCCTGTTTCAAAAATAAAGAACAAAAAATAGGGCTGGGGGTGTAGCTCAGAGGTAGAATGCCCCTGGGTTCGATCCCTAGTACCACAAAAATAAACAAATAAATAAATAAATAAAATTGGGCTAGGGGTGGAGCTCAGAGGTAGAATGCCCCGGGTTCAATCCCCAGCACCACCACAACAAACAAATCCTGGCAGTTTCAGTGTGTTACCTTTGACTCTGGGGATCCAACAAATCAGGTCCCGCTGCTCACCCTGAAAACCAAATAGAAGAGGTAATGGAGAAGCCGGGCGTGGTGGCGCACGCTTGTAATCCCAGTACTTTGGGAGGCGGAGACCAGAGGATCCGGGTTCACGGCCAGCCTCAGCTCTCTCGCTCTCTCTCTCCCTGTCTCTCTCTCTCTCTACCTAGTGAGGCCCTCCGCAACTTCGTGAGACCCGGTTTCAAAATAAAGTATAAAAAAATAGGGCCGGGGGTGTAGCGCGGAGGTAGAACGCCCCTGCG
>PVJS01057344.1:0-12081 GCA_004027185.1 Glis glis | reverse complement strand
GGGGGGGGGGGGGCGGCGCCCCCGCCCCCCAGCGCGCCGCCGGGCACGGGCGAGCACCCAGCGCGCCAGGCGCGGGGAGCGCGCGTTTCTCTTTTCATTTCTCCAAAATGGGATCTTAAGTGATTCTGAATGAAAACAAATTGGCCCGCTTTCTTCTCCAAACAGACGCGCGGCGCGGTGGGGGCGGCGGCCGCGGCCGGGAGGGGCGGGGCGGGGCGGCCGGGACCCCAGCCCTGCGCCCCTCTGCCGGGAGAGCCCCGCAGACGTGGGTCTCACCCGAGCCCAGGGTCCTGGACGTTTCAATCAACCAGAAAGAGGCGCCCGCGCCGCCCCGCCCCGTCACCCTGTCACCCTCCGCCTTTCAAGGCACAAACATTCCCAGGCTGGACTGGGTCGGCACAATCTCGGGGGTCAGCCGGCCTCCAGCCCCAGCCCCAGCAGGGCCCAGGCCTCCGGCCCCAAAGGGCAAGGGAAGATCCTCCTGGTGCCCGCGGGGCCTGTGCGCGGAGTGGCTCCTGCCCCCACAGCCTGCAGGCCGGGAGCAGGGCTGGGGCTGGGGTACGGACAGAATGGACGCGGAAGACAATGAATAATTGAGCGCTGGGGAGGACCCTTCTGTGACTTCCCCCACTTTACTAGCGAAACGTCAACCACAAACTTAGAAAACTCACACGTTGGTGGGTGATGACCTGTCCCAACACCAGCTGTGAAAGTGACAGGGCCATTTTCTGGGAAGTAAATACTCCCAACACACACGCAGGGAGAGAGACTATTTAAAAAGGGGGGGAATCATTCATTCCTTAGTTTCATTGTGTCTGCTCCAGCCCAGGGCTGGCAGGAAACCACAGGAGTATCCATTAACTTTGGCACCAGCTGGGCCTGAGGTCAGCAACCTGGTGAACCTGGTCCAGCTGCCACCAGCCCTGTCCTGCCACCCCACCCCAGTATGTGCAGCCCTCCAGCCCCACTCCACCGCTGGGGCAGCTTGGTCCACACCTGGTCCTCCCTGGGTGCTCCAGGAACCTCGCTCTGTGTCCTGGGCCACACACCTCCCTGGCCGCTCCTGTCTGAGAACAGATGTTCCTGGAGGGAAGTTCCTGTCCACCTTCCCTCTGAGTGCCCAGCATGGGGCCTGGCCCACGCAGCTGTCCTCACAGTCCTTCTGGGGCCCAAGGTCTCAGCCGACCCTCAGTGCCCACAGGAGTGCAGGATGCCACCCGGTTCGGAGCCCACGGTGACACTCCATGGGCGGGGGGCAGCACAGCCAGGCTACACCATGTGAGTTTCCATGGTCACAGGATGGAAACCATCTCCTCTCAATGTGAAAATAAGAGGTGTCCCCTCCCTGGCGTTTCTTTCCAGGGACCAATTCAAGTGGGATTTTTACACCCATATGAGACAAACACGCCTTGGTCCTGACCCCAGGCAGTCCCTCCAGCAGCCAGAGGTCTCCATCGTCCTCCAGCAGAGCTGGCCTCCAGCCTGCCACGTGTCGGTCCAGGGCCTCACTGGACCCCCTGCTTTGGTTACAACCTCCTGCCCAGGTGGGGTTTCTCCACAGTATTTGCATTCCCGCCCACTCTCTCCGCCACCGCTCCAGGGAGTCTTCCGAACCCCGCACCTTCTCCAGCTTCACCCGGGTCCCCAGTTCCTTGTCCATGCTCTTCCTGAGTTTACCGCGCACTTGCTGGGGGTCTCTTCAACCTCTCCTATTGTTAAATATTTTCTTAAGACAATATATAAGCTGGGCGTGGTGGCACACGCTTGTAATCCCAGTACTTGGGAGGCTGAGACCGGAGGATCCAGGTTCGCGGCCAACCTCGGCTACTTAAGTGAAGCCCTCTGCCACTTAATGAGACCCTGTTTCAAAATAAAGAACAAAAAATATGGCTGGGGGTGTAGCTCGGAGGTAGAATGCCTCTGGGTTCAATCCCTAGTACCGCAAAAAAAAGGACAATATACAGATGGTCCCCAACTCAGCGCAGCTTGACTTCCGACAGCTCGACTGACGACGTTCCCGCTGTCTAACGGAGCCACAATAATGCCCATTTGGCAGGACCCAAATTTTGAAGTCTGCATTTGTACCCTTACAACCATTCTGTTTTCCACCTGCAGGACGGGGTTCCATGAATGACCTGGGATAGCCACAGGGCGTTAGATGATTTTGCCTCACGCTAGGCGAAGGGGAGTGTTCTGAGCGCGCGTGAGGCAGGTGCCTGGTGGTAGGTTGTCCTTTGCTAAGTACATTTTTGGCTTAAGATATTTTCAATGTACGATGGGTCTGTTTGAATGTGACCCCATCCGAAGTCCAGGAGTGTCTGCGTGTGTGTGTGTGTGTGTGTGTGTGTGTGTGTGTGTTCTAATGCTTTCAAATATGTACTTTTAACCCAGAAAGTAAATATGGGTCCCGCTGATGTGAACTAGAGCCCTGGGCTGCCATCCGTGGCCATCTCCAGCTGGAAAAATCTAGACCCTAGGGGAAGCTTTACTTTTTTTTCTTCTTCTTCTTCCTATTATTTTTTTTTTTTTGGTACATTTCTGTATTGTTTGCACTTTTTTTTTTACAACAAGCACATGATATTTCTACAATCAGGGGAAATATAAGGCTATTTTCACTTGGGGAATTAAAAAAAATAAAAAACAGCCTCAGCTCGACAGCCGTGTGACCCGGGGGTTGTAGCAACAGTGCTCTGAGCTACCCCTGGCCGATGGGGCGCCGGCCCGGCCTAGCGCTGAGCTTGGTGGCAGGACCACCTTATGAGAGGGCCGCCCCGGAATGGAGTCCTGGGGGCGCCGGAGTAACTAAACCCCCTTGGACGGAGGCCAGGGCAGACCCACTTGGTGCCAAATTCCACTCGGGCCTGCTCTCAGTTCCAGCAAAATTCCAAAGTATATTGTTGTTATCCTTATTATTTTGCAATTACGTGACATTTTTTAAATGCCTAGAGTGTTTTTCAGCCATTTTCATTAGCTCCTTCTCACTCTGCCTGAAAGACAAGTCAGCATTTTTGCTTGCCACGAAGCAGGCCGGCCAAGGCTCAGAGAGGTCAACCTACCCACCTGGGTCACACAGCAACAGCGTGGCTAATGCAGGAACAGATATCAGGGCTCGGGCCAGGTCTTCTTGCTTGGCGGTGGCAATCACCTCACTTTGCTGCCCCTTTTCTGCTGGGATTTTATTTCGATTTAGAAATTTGTTGGAGTGGGGAATAGATTAGGAAAGAGAAGAAAAAGTAGAAATGGGAGAAGAGAAGAAAGCCAGAAAGCCGGGAGTGGTGGCGCACGCTTGTAATCCCAGTACTTGGAAGGCTGAGACCAGAGGATCGCAGGTTCACAGTCAGCCTCAGCTACTTAGTGAGGCCTCTGCAACTTAGTGAGACCCTGTTTCCAAATAAAGAATAAAAATAGGGCTGGGGGTGTAGCCCGGAGGTAGAATGCCCCTGGGTTCAAACCCAAGTACCGCAAAAAAAAAAAAAAAAAAAAAGCCAGAGGCAGCCGGAGACCAAAGCAACGATGGCTACCTCAGGGTCGGGGCGGGGGGGCTTCACAGAGGCGCGTTTAGAGCCCCCAGTGGGGAACTAGCCTCTGGGTATCCCTGGCAGCCCTTCTTGCCTCGCCTCTGGGACAGTGCCAGCGCCAGCGTGCTCAGGAACCTCAATTCTGTGTGTGTGGGGGGGGGGGGAGGTGACTCCTGGGCTTTCATCCTAGAGGAGAATATCAAGCCCAGAGGGGTAAGGGTTGGGCTTGGAAGGACCAGGATCCCCAGATGCCATCTGACACCCCTCTGACAGGTGAGAGGTGGTGGAACCTGAGAGTCATGAACCTCACCGCCAGCCTCTATGGCAGGTGCCACAGTCCAGTGCCCGTGTCCTGCAGAGGAAAGCCCCCAGAGCCTCAGCCCTGGCATCTCAGGCCACAGGGCAGGAGGCCCATGCTGGAAGCCCAGTGTTACGGGCTGAAATTGTGCCCCCCAATCCATATGTTGAAGCTCTAACCCCCCAGTCCCTCAGAATGTGACCATATTTGGGTCCCAAAGTCTTTATAATGAGACCCTTAGAGTGGCCCTAATCCAACCGGGTGTGGTGGTGCACACTTGTAATCCCAGTACTTGGGAGGCAGAGACAGGAGGATCGCAGGTTTGCAGCCAGCCTCAGCAACTTAGCGAGGTCCTCTGCAACTTAGTGAAACCCTGTTTCAAAATAAAAGAATAAAATAGGGCTTGGGGTGTAGCTCAGAGATTCTGCCCCTGGGTTCCACCCCCAGTACAAAAAAAAAAAAAAAGAGTGGCCCTAATCCAACAGAACTGGGATCCTTATAGGAAGAAGATATCAGGACACAGACATACAGAGGACACAGGGACAAGACACCCTCTGCAAGCCAAGGAGAGAGGCCTCAGGAGGGGCCAGCCTGCGGCACCTCCATCCCAGCCTCCCAGCCTCCAGGAGGTCCACGATGCCCATCTGCTGTTGAAGCCGCCCCGTCTAAGGCTCTGTGATGGTGGCCCCAGCACCCACCCCACTCCAGCTTGGCAGAAGGGAAGGTGCTTGACCAGGCCCACACAGCCAGGGTGGATGGAGAGACCACGCCCCAGACCCCCAGACCAGCAGCAGCCGCCACCCCCACCCCCACCTAGAGACCCTTTCTGACCACGCAGCAAGCTGGCTCCCAGTTAGCATCCTTTAGAAGCACCATCCCAACACCCAGGGACATGCCGTAAAGGTGAGGGGTCCCCAAAAATGCCATCTTCCAAGGCCAAGATTGAGCCCCTAAATGCTAACTGGGGACTGACTTGGCTGGTGGGAGATTCCATGCCCGGAAGATCAGGGCCCACTTGAAGGACCAGCCCCGGCCGGGGCTGCCGCTGCCCGGCCTCCCTCCTGCACACCGGGGGCTTCGTTAACAGCGCCGCCGTCCAGGCCAGCTGGAGTCAGCTGATTAGCCCTTTCTAAGTAGCATTGGGAGTCCCTCGTATCTGTTCCCCCCACCCCCCCGCACATGTTCAATTAAATTTCGCTTTTGTGCCCGAGCGGCCTCTGATGTGAATGTGTCCTGGAGGTTTTCCATGTTTCTTTATGTTCTCAAAACCAAAGTCAGTGCCCAAGTTTCAGAAAACACCCTCCTGGATTGGAGCGGGTAAGAGGAAAGAAAAACACAACACAAAACAAAAGCAGGAGAAACAAAAGGGAAGCAGCAGCGGCCTTTCCTGCAGAATCCTCCTGCGAGGAGACAATTCATGCCGCCTGAAACGCTGCCATTGTGCGGGTTCACGGAACGCGCTTGTCGCGTTGAGCAGAAATGCAAATCCCCCTTTTTCCTTTGATTCAAATATTTAAATTTTCAAATA
Organism: Glis glis; assembly: GCA_004027185.1. Classification (NCBI taxonomy): domain Eukaryota; kingdom Metazoa; phylum Chordata; class Mammalia; order Rodentia; family Gliridae; genus Glis; species Glis glis. Next base: position 6,737 of record PVJS01057344.1, on the reverse strand, counting down.
TATATGCTGCGACAATTGAAAGGCAGCTGACCTCACTTATTTTCATAGAAGAAATGCGGAAGCCATGGGCCACAGTTAATCTAGCCGACAGTGGCCCCCGGCCTGCTCACAGCGGCACAGTCAGTCCTGGGGGTGGGGGGGGGGGAGGCGGGGGAATAATCCTTTTATTCAGACATTTGGCTTAAAAGAATAACAAGGAGAAAAAGCTGGAACATAATTGCATTGCATGGAAAACAGAGAAAGATTTTCTCTCTCTAACGAGCTTTCTCCTTTTCGGTCCTCAAAGAATCGGAGGCTCATGGCCAGAGGCTATTTTCTTGGTAAAGAAATCAGGAGTGTTTTCCTTCTGCTATTGTCCCTGCTCCCACCCACCCCCCAAGGGATTTTCATAGTTGGGTTGGCCGCCACACTGCTTCATTCATTCACCCATTCATTCATTCCATAAACTCCAAGGGAAGACCTATTGTGTGCAGGGCCAGGCCGGGATCCGCTGGGCCAGCGTAACCAGACACAACCGGCAGCTTCCTTGTAAGGAACCGGGGGGCCCCAATAGAGCATCCCGCTTCGTGAGGTGCCCTAAAGCCCAAGCGGGCCATCCCTGCCGGCAGGAGGCTCTTTTTCTCTCCCCGGGGCCTCCAAGCACCTGAGTGTCCTGCCTCCCCATCCAGAGGGCCACAGCGGGGGAGGGTCCCCTCCCTGCTCCCTGCTCCTGCCAGGCCTTGACTCTGGCAGGCGGGGTCCCAGAGGACCCTGGCCCAGTCCATCAGCGGGCTGGGTCTTTAATGTTTAAAGACCTCTCCCCTCATTTCAAGAACTCTCTGACACGATTTTCTGTGATGCGTGGGCTGTCGGGACATCTGTCTTCTATACCTAATAAAGTCGCCCGGACTCAGAATGAACTCGGTGTGGCTTTGAATCCGGGCTCACATATGGTTGGTAATTAGCTGGCTATCTCTCGGAGTTAAATGATTTTTTTTTTCTCGCCCCGTTCGCATCTATAATAGACGGGAACAGAGTTGCGATTGTTCCCTGTTGCGGGACAGTCTGCGCCTGAATGAGCGGGGGCTGCTGTGTCGACGCGGATTTGCCATATGGTTGCGCGGAGCCGGGAAGAATGGGCCCCTGTGTGTGCGCCCGGGACGCGGCGGCGCGGGCCGTGCCAGCCTGCCGGAGCCGGGGTGCCGGCCGGCGCAGGAGGAGCGCGCCGTCGGGGTGCCGGGTCCCCGCGGCCCAGCCGGGCTGGCGGCGCGCGGGGAAGCGCTTGCACGGGCTCGGGCGGCTGCGGGCGCCCTGGCGGCAGCGCAGGGACGGATGCGCGCAGCTCCAGCCCGCGCCGCCGCGGTGCCGTCGCGCCCGTGCAGGCCTCGGGGCGCGGCGGGGGCCGGCACTGCGGCTGCAGCAGCCCCATTGTGAGGCGGACGAGACAATGGGCGGCCCGAGGAGGCACCTGCTCGCCTGAAAGGCCCATAAATCGCCGCCGCGTCCAGCTGCCTTCCCGCCCCTCCCCGCGGACCGGAGAGCTGCGCACGGCCGCGGCCGGGAGGGGGAGGCCCGGTCCGGCAGGCCGGCCAGGGCTGCCAGGGCCACCGCGGCGCTCCTTCCGCCTCCGCGCAGCTGCCCGGGCACCCCGACGGCCCGTCCTCGCCGCCTCCCCTCGGGGGAGCCCGTGGCAGGCCGCTGCCAGCGAGGCCCTCCGGCAGGCACGCACCTCGGGGCGGCTCCTGGTCCACCCGGGCTCGGGGTGTACACTAGGCTGGTTTTGAACCCCATTTTTGAACTTTTGAACCCCAGATGTTATGTCCCTGCTGTTTATAATTTGGAAAATCCTGACCCCCCCAAAAATGTGGCTCCCTGGAGTAACAAGCTCCTCTTTGCTCCCTCCCACCAGAAAAACAACCCTACCCACCCCACCCCAGGGTTGCTGAGCTCTGCCTCGGGGTTCCAGCGGCCCCCTTTTGCTAAACTAAAGCCCAGCCCCGTTTGGACTTGTCCTGAAGCAGCTTATCCAGTCTCCAAAGGAGGCAGCCCTGCCCTTAAGTCCTAGATGCCAGGGCCCCCTCCACTTCCTACCCACTTCCCGTTTGCAGTCTGGGCTAAGCAGGAAGTGACATAGGCCCGGGATGAATTCACAGCTTTGGGGAAACTTACATATATATATATATATATTCCCCATGACCAGTTGGCATCTCCCAGACCCTGGTCAAGGGGGAAGGGAGACTGGGCAAGTTTTTTTTTTTTTTCCAATGAGCCTTTTCCAATGCCCACACCCATCCACACAGGCCTCCCCAGGGGTGGAGTCGGGGGGCTTTGACCACCAATTCCTCCCTGCAGCCTCCAATCTCCCCAGATGCAGGTGCTTGCTTTTTATTTTTATTTTATTTTATTTATTTTTTTTTTTTTTTGCGGTACCAGGGATTGAACTCAGGGGCGTTCTACCTCCATGCTACACCCCCCGGCCCTATTTTTTTATACTTTATTTTGAAACCAGGTCTCACGAAGTTGCGGAGGTCCTCACTAGGTAGAGAGACGGGGAGAGAGAGAGAGAGAGAGAGAGAGCAAGCTGAGGCTGTCCGCGAACCCAGATCCTCCAGTCTCCACCTCCCAAAGTACTGGGATTACAAGCATGTGCCACCACGCCCGGTGCCAGGGGCTTGCTTTTAAAAGTTGCTTAAGGAGCTGGGCATGGTGGTGCACAGCTGTAATCCTAGTACTTGGGAGACTGAAACAAGAGGATCGCAGGCTCGAGGCCAGCCTTAGCAACTTAGGAAGACCATCAGCACCTTAATGGGACCCTGTTTCAAAATAAAAAGCGCTGGGGTGTAGCTAAGAGGTAGAACCTCCCTGGGTTCAATCCCTAGTACCACCAAAAAAAAAAAAAAAGTTGCTAGAAGATGGACGGCTATGAATCCCTCTCCCTGAGACGGGCTCCTTCAGAGGTCGCACCAACACTCTGTGGGGATCACCTTGGGGTGGGGTGCTCCTAGACTGTGGAGGAGGATTACTTCAGGTGCAGCCCGTGGGAAGGTTTCCCAAGGGGCAAGGGTCAGGGAGAAGGGCCCATTTAGACAGCTAGCTTCATAGGACACAGAGGTGACGCTGGACTAGAGATGACAGAGGGAGGCTACAGACTCTGGCTACAGCTGAGGACAGAGGACCCTCCCTCGACTGCAGGGTCCCCTCCGTTGGACTCGCGGCCTCCTCTCTGTGGATAGAGCAGGACTTGGCAGTACCACGGCCATAGTCTCTTCACGTATTGGCACACGGATCCCGCTGGATTTTCTCCCAGGAAGAGGCATGCATTCCATTGCTAGGTCTTTGCCAACACCAGTCCTGAGCTGGCTGCTTACTGCACCCACCCGCTGGGTGCCACATCCCTGGCCTAGTGGAGCTGAGAAGGAGGAAGGACAGTGCTAGCCCCTCACCCTGCTGCAGCGTGCTCACTCCCGCCCCAGGTGTCCAGAGATGTCCATTGTGACTATTTCTGGCATTCTGGTGCCACGTCTTATCACCCCGTCCCCGGCCCCTAATAAAAGGCCAGCATTCCTCTCCCCCTTCCTCTCGCCTCCCCGACATATTAGAAGAATGTTTTTCTCTCTCCTTTGATGTCTTTTACAAGTTGCATCTCATTTCCCGCTCGGGCATTTCTGACCTCTAGTGACCGGCCCGGGATGCCTGCCGTGGCTCCCTGCCGTGGCTCCCTGCCGTGGCTGTGTGGCTGGTCCCCCCCTTGGTGCCGCACCCAGAGGCCAGTTTGCAAGTTTCTAGCCTCCCTGTGCAGCTGCCGGCCACCTCAGTGTGCCCCCACCTTCTCCCCTGGGGCTCGAAGGGGAAGGCTATCCCTGTGGAAGATCGCAGACTCCCTGGGAGACTCCAGCCCCTGCATTGGGTCTTCGCCATGCTCCACATTTTTCTGATATTATTCCCCCTTCCGCAGTCTGGTACTATTTATTCTGCCATCTTGGTTGGGATGAACCGGGTGGAAGCAGGGAGGGGGCGGGACCCTATTATAGTTTAGATATGGAACGTCTCCAAAACCTCATGTGTTGGCAATGCAGAAATGTTCAGAGGTGAGATAATTGTGTCAGGGCTATAACCTCGTCAGTGGATAAACCCATTGATGGATTAATAATTTGAATGGACTTACTGGTGGTGACTGTAAGGGTATGGCTGGAAGAGGTGGATCACTGGGGACTATATCTGTCCCTTTTCCTCTCTCTCTCTCTCTCTCTCTCTCTCTCTCTCTCTCCCTCTCCCCCCCCCTTCCTCTCTCTGCTTTCTGGATGCCACAGACTGAGCAGCCTTCTTCCACCAAGCCCTACCACCATAATGTTTCTGCCTTGGAGTCAGCCAACCATGGGCTGAACCTCGGAAACCGTGGGCCAAATAAAGCTAACACCGACCCGCAGCATCCCAAGCACAGAGAAGTGGGTGTGTGCCTGGAGGCCTGTGGGAGATGAGGAGCCCAGCAGAGCCGGGGGCTCCTGTCCAAGCCTGTCCACAAAACCCCAAGGCAGCTCGTGGAAAACTGAAGACAAAAAAATTAAAACAAGCTGCTGAAAAACAGAACAAAGCAAAAGAAAACAAGCCAGAGTCGCTTGACAGGACTCAACCTATATGTCTTTCCTCCCTTGCTTCCTTCCTTTCTTCCCTCTCTCCTTCCTTCTTTCTTCCCTCCCTTTCTTCCCTCTCTCCTTCCTTCTTTCCTCCCTCCCTTCCTTCCCTTCTTCTCCTCCTCTTTTCTCTCTCTCCTTCCACTCTCTCACCTATTTAGACACATGGCTCAGAGATTCCTTCTTGGGCTATGATACGCTGTGAGCCAGGTGTGCATAAGAAAACAGAGGAGACAGGCACTTGTCTGTCTTAACCCCCAACTAGATTCTTCCACAGGGGTCAAGACTCAGGCTCTGTTTGTCTTAGCCTCCTGTTGAGTCCCTGCCTGCTGCTCTCCCCTGGGGTACAGCATGGCTCCCCGCACAGGGGCACCTGACCAGCTCTCAGCCCATCCGGAGCCTTCAATGGTAGATGCCAGGGGTTTTAGTCCATTCCTGCTGCTATAACAAAGTACCCGAGACTATGTAATTTATAAAGATCAGAAATGTATTTCTCACAGTTTTGGAGGCTGGAAAGTCCGCGATGAGGCGCTGGCAGGTTCAGGGTCTGCTGAGGGCCTCTCCTTCCAAGATGGCAGCTTCTCGTCAGGAAGGCGTTGCTACATGAGGCCTCCTGTAAAAACCGTGGTCCCATTCACAGAGGAGGAGCCGGCAACCCAGGCACACATTGACCATTAAGCTTCACACTTGAATTTTTTTTTTTTTTTTTGCGGTACTGGGGATTGAACCCAGGGGCATTCTACCTCCGAGCTACACCCCCAGCCCTATTTTTTGTTCTTTATTTTGAAACAGGGTCTCACTAAGTTGTGGAGGGCCAAACTAAGTAGCTGAGGCTGGCCGTGAACCGGATCCTCCTGTCTCAGCCTCCCAAGTACTGGGATTACAAGTGTGCACCACCATGCCCGGCTCACACTTGGATTTTGAGGGCACCTTCACACCCAGTGCCAAGTGGTGGGAGTCCCCACCGTGTCCTCTGCAACACTGGCATGCCCACAGCCCCGGGCCTGAGGCCGTGTGCGCTCCACCTCCAGCTTTTTCTCCAGAGCAAGAGTGGCATGCAGGGATAGGATGCTAAAACATCATGCACATCAACACAAATGGCCCCGGAGCCTGGGGAGCGGGGATCCCTCCTGTCTGGACAGACCAACAGAAGTCTCCCACGCCTGAAGCCTGGCCCACCCGGCCACTGGGGTGGGCTGAGTGCCAAGCAAGAGCACAGGCCTGAACAGAAAAAAGAGGCTGGGGCCTGGGAGGGTCCAAACCATGGATGAACTTCATATACCCACAGAACCCTGGCGCTAGACAGGCCCACAGAAACTCCAGTCCCAGGCTCCCCTTTCAGAGAGGAGAGAGCAAGGCCCCAGGAGAGGAGGCGCTTGTCTTGGCCTCCCCTGTCATAGGTGACCGCCGTGGAGAGGCCAACGGGGCTGGGCTCAGACCCAGCAAGGAGGGGGAGGTTCCGAATGGGAGACAGCTCACGCCCGCAAGACGCGTAGCCACAGGCAGGCAGCGGCTTCAAGAGGAAGAGGGTAAGGTGGTTTTTGATCACACAGAGACCACAAGGGTGACGCCGTCATGCTCCCAAAGGGCAACCAGCAAAGCTCAGGGGCCGCCATCCTTGTCCTCGGTCCACGTGGCTCCTTCTGTCCACTCCTGTTCACATGTATGGTGTTTCCATTTGTGCCACTATTGCTGTCACCAGAAATGGATCAGAAGCTCAAAGGAGGCTCAGCAGAGCATCACCAGGATGAAGAGCAAATGTGGCTGTCCCTGCAAGCGGGCCTTCCACCCGGCGAACGGGACAGAGAGCAAACGTGGCTGTCCCTGCAAGCGGGCCTTCCACCCGGCAAATGGGACAGAGAGCAAACGTGGCTGTCCCTGCAAATGGGCCTTCCACCCGGTGAATGGGACAGAGAGCAAATGTGGCTGTCCCTGCAAGCGGGCCTTCCACCCGGCGAACGGGACAGAGAGCAAACGTGGCTGTCCCTGCAAGCGGGCCTTCCACCCGGCGAACGGGACAGAGAGCAAATGTGGCTGTCCCTGCAAGCGGGCCTTCTACCAAGCGAATGGGACAGAGAGCAAACGTGGCTGTCCCTGCAAGCGGGCCTTCCGCCAGGTGAACGGGAC
>PVJS01057343.1:0-12081 GCA_004027185.1 Glis glis | reverse complement strand
GCCCCTGGGTTCAATCCCCGGTACCGCAAAAAAAAAAAAAAAAAATGAGGTGAATCTATGTGTACTGAACTAGGAAACTGTTCATGATATTTTTAAAAATGAAGATTTAAATTATTGAATGTTGTGTCATATGATTCCATTATGGAAAATATGAGTATTTATACATGTGTATACATAAAGATATATCTATGTACTTCTATGAATTGGTCAAGAGAAGACAGAAAGTGCTAACAATAGCTACCTATGGGATGAATTTGAAACATAATTACTTGAAGGACTGGGAAAGGAATGTGTGTGTGTGTGTGTGTGTGTGTGTGTGTGTGTGTGTTACTGATGATTGAACCCAGAGGCATTCTTCCTCTGAGCTATACCCTTAGTGCTTTTTCTACTTTTTGTTTTGATACAGGGTCTTGCTAGGTTGCTGAGAGTCTCTCTAAGTTGCTGAGGCTAGTCTTGAACCTTCTATCTTCCTGTCTTGGCTTCCCAAGTACTAGGATTATAGGCATGTGCCACCACTCCCAGCTGAGAGTAATTTTCTTTTCCTGACTTTTATAAATAAGAAAGGAAATTGGAAGATTTAGAATAATCTTTATTATTTAATTATTTAAGTCCTTCAAAAAAATATTCAGTCGTCAAGATTAATAACACTGACTATACTTCTTGGTGGTAGGTAGTGATGCAAACTTTCAACACTGCATTATGAATGGCATTTGTTAGTGTTGGTGACTGAAAAAGCAAATTCACTTCACTCATCTCCCCTCGGTATTCTGATCCAATTTACAGCAATGCACAGTGACTTAAATAGATGTATTGTTTTGCTTTTTCTTCTGTAACAGTATGACAAATCTAGGCTTCCAAGGCAGCACTGTTCCATGAGGTCATTCAGGAAAGCATTTCCTCCATATTGTTGCTCGGTTCTCTCCAAGATGGTTGTGTTTTTCAACATGGTCAGAAATGGGTGACTGCATATCGGGAAGAAAAAAGGAGGCAAAGACCAAAGAAACATCCCCCATATGCAGTGGGGCCCTCCCTAAAGTGAGGGCATATTTTATTTCTGCTCTCATTTCATTGTTGATAACTTGCTTACATGAATACCTTAGACAGAGGAAGAGTGTCTGAGTGTGTATACCTTTCCTAATATTCTGCTTATAAATAGACAATGTGTTCCACATGTATGTTTATATATGAATGTATTCTTGAAAATGTGCATTTTTGCTCATATGTGGAAGCTAGAGAGAAAATGGGAAACATGAGATTTTGGATAAACCTGGAGAGAGACCAGTTGAATAGTGGAAGGGGATTGAGAGAGGGAGGTGGGAGGGGAAAAAAGAATTGAGGAATGAAACAGTTCAAATAATGCTTTGGCAAAAATAAAGATATTACTACCAGTTTCGCCAGCATTTGAGGGGATATATGGAAGGAACTACACCAAGAGCTGTATTGTTTCACTTTGAACTTCACTATGATGTATAATTGTGATGCACTAATAAAAGCATATTTAAAAAAAGAAAAATGTACATTAATTGTGTTAAAATTTATTTCAATATATTAGAGTGGAGGACTGCATTCTAATTGCCAACTACTCTATCATGAAAAAGCACTTGTCTTCTGTCCATGAGAAAACTGATATAAATATTAATAATACATTTTCCTTCCACCTTTATGAGTTTTATCAATCATAATGTTGAAAAACACACCAATGTCCTGTCTCATATGCTAATATGTTTAGTTCTTTCGGAGTTGGAATAATGTTGTCAAATTAATTAAAATCTTCAATCAAAATATCAATTATACAAATCTACTCACAAGTGCCCAACAGTGGCTCTCAGCCAGACATGCTGTGAATGTTACTATAATATATCACAGTTTGTTATAAAATTATGCCCTGGAAGAAGAAAAATGAAATCAAGGCTCTGGTCATTTTCTTTTCATTTTAAAAGGCATTATCCCAGGCTTCCATTCAAGAATATGTGTATATTTTCAGATATTTATAAATTATGTATCTGTGCCAGGAAATGACACAGTTGAAGTTTTATGGATAACAATATTACTTAAAGAAAATAAGTGTGATTTTCTTCAAGATTAATGCAATTCTGTTTGATTCTGCTTGTATTTTACCAATTCACTTTCTTTAATGTCATGTATCTAATTAGTTTTAACAAGGACTATCTAATTTAGGTCATTTCCTAGTGATGCATCAGTGAGCATAAATTGCAATTCAATTGTGTCAGGTTTCATCTCTGAGTCAATGACCCACACAACCACTCATTCCACAAATGTGAAATGACTCCGTTAACACACAGTGATTTTCTACTTTCCTTAATCATGAGAGAGAGAGGGAGGGAGGGGGAGAGAGAGAGAGTGAGGGAATTCCACATATATGCTTCTTTCTACTCTGATAACAAAACTAAACTATCCCAGTGCTTAATTTGTCATTCTACATACTGTCTACTATTCATTCATATCTCAACTTTTTATTATTAAGCTTCTATCCTGATAAACATTTTTAAACTGCTCTTTCAAAAATCACTGCTAACTTTGGCCCTTATTCTCATTCTTAGCTTAGAGCCATTATTGATGACGAGGTCTTTTCAAGGTTCCACCACATTCACAAAAGCTTGAATTTCAAATTCAAATTTGCCAATTTCTGGATATATTCCCTAGGAAACTTACTTAAACTGAGTCTTGTTGCTGCATGTGGCTAATGCCACTATTTTTTTTATAAACTTTATATGACATAAGATGCTTAAGGGATTTGGGTCTGACAAATATTCAGGATAGTTATTAATACTAGATATGAGCCAAGCATGGTGGCATATGCCTGTAATCTGAGTACTTGGGAGACTGAGACAGGAGGTATGCAGGTTTGAGGCCAGCCTCAGCAATTTAGAGAGGTACCTCAACAACTTAGCAAAGACCCTGTTTCAAAATAAAAAAAATTAAAATAGGTCTGGGGTGTGGCTCCGAGATAAAATGCGTGTGGGTTCATGTTCTAGTACAAAAAAAAATACTAGGCATAATATCCATCCTCAATATTTGGATCCTGCTTTTTAATGAAATATATGATGCCAGTTCTCATTCTACTTCTCTAATTACCCCTTAACTTCTTTGATCAGCATTCCCACCTCTCATTTGTTTTGTTGGCATATTCCTCAAAGAGTTTTGTGGTTCATGGACTCCGCTCTGTGATTTTTCCTCCCTTTGGGAACAAACAATCACTTGTCAAAAATTGCCAAATAGAAGTGACCAGTACTCATCTCCTTCTCCACAAAGAAGAACCAGAACAAACAGAAACAGCTTCATGTTGAGGTTAGTGGCCTAGGGAGTATAGTAGAACCCAGCACGGGAGAGATGGGGACACTGTGAGACAGAGCCCTGGATGGTGGCGTGAAGGGTGGCATAAACCACAGTGGCAATCCTGATCATGGTTCCCCAGCCACGGGACTCCCCATAGCAGGGCAAAGGCTGAATGGGAGAGTCCCAGTGGGCCCCATCACCACAGATGCTGCCAACTCTAGGTGAGTTCCACAGGGAACACCGGCTGGCAGCCCAGGTGGGTAGCTACCTGGAGTCTGCACCATAGCTGTGCTTCAGAGAAGAAATTTCTATTGTGTCTCCCAAGCCCTAGGGCCCAAGCTGCTCCAGCACAGTTTCATGTTGCGGGTAGAGCCATGCTGCCAGCCCACCATCTTCCTCACACTGTCTCTTGGCCCAACGGCACACGCACCACACCCCTGTTGCTTCTGAGGCAATGTCTTCTGTGCTCCATGTCCCTAGTACTACCACAGCCATTGCCAGAGAGGCTGTGCAGTGGAGCCTACACTCCCCCTACTGTACACATTGTGTGCAGTGGAGCCTACACTCCCCCTACTGTACACATTGTATGCACGATTGCCTGGGCCACTAGAGTAACCCTTCCCCATGTGCTAATGGAGACAGGGCTCTCCAACTGCAATGCCTCCTAAATCATGCCTCACACGGTATTTGATTTTCAGTAAATGTTTTTCGAATAAAGATTGAATAAACTAAAAAAATATCATTTGAGAAGATCCAAGCAGGACCATTTGCACACTATTTGAGGGATTGCCTGACAAATAACAGGTGCAGATATAACTAATTAGTTTCATGTATAACTAATTACTGTGAGAATAATAATGTTCATCCTTCTTTGATCATTAATCCATCCTCATAATGTGGCCAATACAATCTTCTAGACGCTAATAGGTGAATTAGAGTCCCAGCCCTTTTTCTACTTTTGTTCCTTTTCCCTATCTTGCCATACATGTTTCTTTGTCTCACAATGACTCTTCCCAGTTGACTAAAGAGATCCTCTGACTTGCTTTATGTTTACATAGTTTTGTATTTTAAGACTGAAAACTTATCTTTGCAAAAATAGTATTTAAAAATGTTTACTTTGCTTTTTCTATAACTTATCTAAATCTCTGTTTCAAACCCCCATAATTTTAGGTCTCAGCCAACATAGCAATTCAACAATCTCTTTTTCTCAGAAGTAGATACAGGTTGTTGGTGGGGACTGGAGGAGAAAATATCTAGAAATAAATGTGTAGGAACATCTATATTTTACTCAGCATCAGTCCGTTTGGTTCCCACTGTTCATCTTCTGCATTCTAACCTTGGTTCATGCAAGTGTTATGATTGCATCTCTTTCTTTCCTCAAAGACCTCTGTCTTGTTGTAAGGGTGTTTGGTATATTTTAGAAGTGTCATGTTGTTGTTTTAGTCTTTTTTTTATACCGAGTAATTGTTTAGACTAAACCTCTGAAATTCAAGAGCTTCTTACTGCTAACCTACTGTCATATCTACCCCTGATGGCAATGATATCTTAGAGAATATATAGACATATTTGAAAGAAAAGCCAATAAGAAGAGAAGAAAATCAGGAAATAATTGCTTAGTATTTCCAAATACTATCTGCTAGTGTTAGATATAGAATGACCCCTTGAAGAGCTCATAAATTGGTGTTCGGAGTTGGTGTAATTGAGTCTTGAGGGGTTTTTTGTTTTGTTTTTTGCGGTACCGGGGATTGAACCCAGGGGCGTTCTACCTCCGCGCTACACCCCCGGCCCTATTTTTTTATACTTTACTTTGAAACCGGGTCTCATGAAGTTGCAGAGGGCCTCACTAAGTAGAGAGAGAGAGAGAGAGAGCTGAGGCTGGCCGCGAACCCGGATCCTCCGGTCTCCGCCTCCCAAAGTACTGGGATTACAAGCATGTGCCACCACGCCTGGCTCCCAGCCCTATTTTTTATCCTTTATTTTGAAACCAGGTCTCACGAAGTTGTAGAGGGCCTCACTAAGTAGCTGAGGCTGGCTGGGAATCCGGATTCTCCAGTCTCTGCCTCCCAACTACTGAGATTACAAGCGTGCGCCACCACGGCCGGCCCGAGTTTTGAGGGTTGTAATCCCAGCAGTGGACATGGATTTATCTGGGTGGTGGCTGGAGGGGGTGCCCCCCTGGGGGTGTGGCCATGGGATTATATATGGTCCTTCCTTCCCCTGCTCTCTCTGCTCTCTGGCTTCTGGACTCCTTGATGTGAGAGGCACAGCCCATGTGCTCTCTCTTTCTCCCCCACTGAAATGCCCTGAGATCTGCAGTCCCCTGCCTCACATGGACTGAATGTGCAACCATAAGAAAATAAATATTTCCTCTAAATTATGTGGTCAGGTCTTTAGATTATGGCTGTGAGAATGCTGACTGGAACACTATCCCATCATTAAAAATTGTGATGTAAATGTCTATTGGCTTTAGCCCAATATGGTGGTGCTTGTGAGGCCAGAAAGACAATAGCAGCCTATGTGCAGCCTCATTGGCACCCTGAGCCACTCTCAGGAGAACAGCCAAAGTAAATCAATACAGGATAAAGCACAATGCAGAGTAGACTAACAACGATGATGAATGTATGAAATTGGACCCAGCATAAGCTAGCATGCTACAATTGCTAAGATAATGCAAACTCAGTGAAGGAGCACTACCAGCTCCTGTATTGAGGAGGGAGACAGATGTTGACACCTGCATTATTACAATCCCCTAATGTCATATATAGAGAAAGATTATTTTACTGGCATTTTCCTCACCTCATCATCCCATTATTTGACAAGCAACTCAGTTTTTCACCACTTGCATTGAAGCTGTGCAAACTCCTAAACATTTACTACTCACCTATTTTTCTTAATGTAAGAAATAACCCTTCATTTAATCACTACAAACAATAATATAGATTAGAATTTGATTCTGGAGAATTCTAATTTTAAAACACCATGAAAAATGAATTCAAGAAAACTTGAAAATATATTTCTCATTATACAAATGCTTAACTTTCTACAGATTTGTATATATTCAATGTTAATGTAGCTCTAGGTAGTGTTTTTCTAACATATAGAGGGTTAATCTCTCCACCTTCAGCATTTTTCAAGTTCATTTTGAATCTTCTGTCCAAAATAAAAAGAAATGAGAAATATACAAAATACAAAGCTAGATAGAGTCTCTGAAAAATACAGAAGTGCAAATATATGTACAAAAAATTTGAAAGTGTCTATATAGCCAATATTTAAAAAGTTAAAGAATATTTACAAGATATGTACAGGCAAAGAATTCCTTTGATTTTCCAAATGCTTTTACCAATTGTTTGAAAAAAGACCAAAAAAAAAAGTATAAAATTGACAGAATAGTACCCATAATTGCTCTTAGGAAAAAATATAAAGGGCACTCAAATTAAAATGTTCAAACTTACCATAAGTTAATAAGTAATGAAAAAGTCAGATATTATTTTTATACATCAGATAATTATTTTGGTGTACAATTAAATAATTTTTTAATGTAAAAATTGGAAACATCCAAAGTATAACCCATAAGGGCTTATTAGATAACTAATTAATCATATTTATGGGGTATAGGCTAATTGAGGACAATATAATATTCATGTATATTGTCAAATTCCTAGCAAGAAGTAGATATGGGCATTTGATTACTATTTCTTGTATTACTGAATGAGTGATAACACAGATTTAAAATACTTGAGTAAATATAATCAAATAAAATTTTGAGCAATTATGAGATGTAAAATATTATCCTAGGATCTTGAAAAGTAAATAATAAAATTAGATAAACCATTTACCCTTACTGATCTCATAATGAAAGATTGTAAGGTTAATTTGCAAAATAATTCTCAATGTCATTAACATTTTATCATCTATTCTTCATGGGATTAATTAGGACAAGAGGTAGTAAGTAGATATTGCAATGTAAATGAATTTCTGATAAACACCTATCTATAAGTGAGTCATTACATTATTCTATTTCTAAGTAACAAATTAACACAAAGTTAGTGACATAAAACAACATCTGTTTGTTATTCAAGAGTTCTGTAGGTCAGAAGCCTATGAGGGCCGCAGTGTGTTCTCTGCATAGGGTATCATAGGGCATAATGAAGGTATTATCTGGGCTAGGCTTTTATATGGAGACTTAAAGGACCTAAAGTCAACTGACAAGTAACTTTAAATTTCTCTATAAAAATGTGCTTTGCCATATCATATAACATAATCAGGAGTGCTCTGTCTTTGTATTTCCCTGAATTAAGAATACAAAATCTTGAAAAAGGACATTTTAGGATTCTGCTAATTATACACCTCCAAATGAAGTACTGTAATCTGTAAAAAGTTCTAACTTTAGGGAGATATTTGCCTTGTATGCTTACTTAAAAAGATTTAAACTAAAACCAAATAATCAATAGTTATAAATAATACTGTACATTAAACTAGGTTTTTAGGGCCTACAAAGGACACTCAATATATATTTTTCTTTAAATACATTTACAAATCTATATAAAGATTTGATAATTTAATACCAATATAAGTAAGAGAAAACCTAAATTCGAGATTAAATTAGACCCAAAAGGCAAAACTTTGCCTGATAACAGGAAAATGTGGAGACTTTGAAGTTTAATAAGGTAAGTTTTCTTGGTTATAATGCAATTTTAATATTTGTTACATCACCTGTTGACTGTACATGCCCTCTTGTAGCTGTAGAGAGGCAGATGAGTTTGGGATCTAAGTTGCAAGGGCAATTAGGTAAAGCTGAAACCAGTAAGAATACTTATGTTGTTCATAACACTCACACCATTAATTAGTAAGTTGATCTCAGAATGTTTGGGGGCTGCATACCTTGGTCAGTGATAATTCTAGTTTGGGCATTGATAGGAAAAGCTTGGGGAAAAAAAGGCAAGCTTGTGGCTTGGTCTAGTGAGATATATAATATCCACCTGGATATTACAAGCAGCTAAATTTATCCCCATCCTTTTTCTGCCTGGAAAATACTGGTTCATTCATCAACTGTTACCTTAGATGCTAACTTTCAGAAAATACCTAGTGGAATGATACCAAATTGATTTAATGTTTCTTTTCCTTGGTGAGAGTGTTCAGTATAGATGTTTATATTAAATAAATTTTCCTCTGGAATCACTTTTTATTTACATATTTCAACTGCTTCAAGTTTTGCAAGCTTCACCAGGCCAAGAGTATTTTTTCTTTCTTCTTATCTTTCTTCCTTGGTTGCTTTTGTTCTCTGTCTTTTTTTATTTGAATAGATATATAATGAATAATTAATCTATTACTCCAATTTTTATTAAAACTTAGGCTACAACTTAAGATAAAATTTAAAATACAATTATGGAGCCAGGCGTGGTGGCACACACTTGTAATCCCAGTACTTGGGAGGCGGAGACCGGAGGATCTGGATTCGCAGCCAGCCTCAGCTACTTAGTGAGGCCCTCCGCAACTTCGTGAGACCTGGTTTCAAAATACAGTATAAAAAATAGTGCCAGGGATGTAGCTCGGAGGTAGAACGCCCCTGGGTTCAATCCCCGGCACCACAAAAAATAAAATAAAATAAAATTATGCTTTAGATACTCTTTGTAGTTAGGAGTAATCCTCAATTGCATATATGAATATTTCTTTTTTTATTTATTGGTGCATTGTAATCATACATCCTTATGAAGTTCAGGATGGTATAGATATACATGCACACATCACTCATTTAGCCTTCCCCCAATTCCCTCCCCATTCCCTCACCTTCCTTCCTTCTCGTGCTCAGCATAGTGATTGACTTTGATAAGTTTATGTATGTACATCATGTGCATTAGGGTGTTTCCCTCATCTTCCCTCCCATCTTCCTCAGTTAGGTTGTCTTCTTTACTCATCTAAGGTTTCTCCTTCTTTGTCTGGAATCCCTCTTATGTCCCATTTTCTCCCTAGCTTCCACAGATTAGGGAGAACATCCAACTTTTCACTTTTTGTGACTGACTGATTATCACTTAGCATAATGTTCTCCAATTCCATCCATTTTCTTGCAAATAACATAATTTTGTTCTTATTAGTGGCTAAGTAAAATTCCATTGTGTACATATTCCACAGTTTTGTAATCCATTCATCTGTTGATGGACATCTTGGCTGGTTCCATAGTTTGGCAATTGTGAATTGTACAGCTATAAATATAGATATGCATGCATTAATCTGATAATTTGGTTTCCATTCTTTTGGGTAGATACCCAGAAGTGGTATTGCTGGGTCAGAAGGCAGGCTCATTACCATTCTTCTGAGGATCCTCCACATTGTTTTCCAAAGTGTTTGTACTAATTTGCAATCCCACCAACAATGTATTAGAGTTCCTGCTTCTCCACATCCTCACCAGCATTTGTTGTTGTTTGTGTTTTTAATGTTTGCCATTCTAATTGGGGTTAGTTGACATCTCAGAGTAGTTTTGATTTGCATCTCTCTGATTGATAATGATGTTGAACATTTTTTCATACATTTATTGGCCATTTGTATTTCTTCTTTTGTGAAGTGACTATTAAGTTCACTTGCCCATTTTTTTATTGGGTTTTTTTTTTTTTAGTGGTGAGTTTCTTGAGTTCTCTGTATATTCTAGATATTAGTCCTCTATCAGAAGGGTAGCTGGCAAAAATCTCCCATTCTGTCTGCTCTCTGTTGAGGTTCTTGATAGTTTTCTTTGTTGGGTAGAAACTCTTCAGTTTAATGCAATCCCATTTATTGATCCTCGTTTTAATTTCTTGTGCCTTTGAGTTCTTGTTGAGGAAGTTTTTACCTGTGCCTATTTCTTTTTGATGGTACTAGGGATTGAACCTAGAATCATTCTACCTCTGAGCTATACCCCCAGCCTTGTTTTATTTTTTGTTTTTGTCTCAACCTCCCAAGTACTGGCATTACAGGTATTTGCCTCCATGTCTGACTTGTATGAATATTTTTGAAAGGAGAAAGAGGCAGTGATTACCATAGCATAGATATAAAATGTGGTAAAAGTTTGATCTCATGATTTGGGCAGGACTAATTACATCCACTAACTTGTGATTGACTTTGAAAAAATACTTCAAAGACTAAAGGGAGCAAGTGGGAGAAATGATTATTCCTGTGGTATGTTTTCTTTTTGTCCTTAAAAATTGCATTGGGATTTTGTGTGTAATTGCATAATACAATTTTTAAAAATTCCTACCTATAATAAAGTTTTAGAATCCATAAATTCAGAATATGCATTTTATTTCACTTATTATTATTATTATTATTATAGGTATCTCCCAAGATTCTATGTTACCTTTCAATAAAGATCTTATATTTTATTTGTTAAATAATTATTTGTTAATATTTTATTAATAGTTGTCATTATTTGATATTAAATAATATTTCTTAATAGATTTATCTTTTTAAAATTTTCTTTTGTTGCTAGAAAATAGAAGTGCTAACTTTTAGGTTTACTTATGTCTATTAAAATTATTAATCTTATAATCTGTGGTGCTTACTTACAGAATCATATATTTTCTGTTTTTGTTTATAAATTTTATATATTTTGTCAAATATCTTACTACAGTTATGGAAGTAATGCTTGATTTTTACTGGTAAGCACTTCAGTGTATTTCCAAATAAGGAATTCCTTCTAAAGATTTTGAAGAAAACTAGAAAATTAGCACTGATGTAATATTGTTATCTAACTTGCAGATCTTACTCAGATTTGCCAATTAGCCAAATACTGTCTTTCATAACAACAGAGACATCTCTGTTCACATATTGGGTTTAGTTGTCAGCATGTTTCATTAGACATCATTCCTATAGAAGTTACTAAATTTTTTATTGCATTTTTTGAAATTGCCATTTCTAAGACTACAAACTACACATTTTATAAAATTTCTTTTGATTTTGTTTGTTTCTTCATGATTAAATGCAAGTCATATGTTTTTGGGAGGAATTCTAAAGAAGTGACGAGTTGTCTCACAGAATTTTCCCAGGAGGCACTCATGGTCTGGGAATACCATTAGTGACAATGCTTACCGATAACCATTTGGTTTAGATAGTGAGTGGCATGTTTCTTTACTGTGTTTTCATCACTATTTTATACTTTGTAAGTAATAAGGATTTTGTGGGCACATAATTTAAAAACTTATCTAAGTAATTCATTACTCTTCAAACATATACCCACAAGATTTAGTATTCATTAATAATTATTGATTGAATCAATTATTGTTATTGTACTAAATGTTGGTTTTCTATTTCCATCATTCCTACTCGTTGATTATTTGGTATTACAGTGTAAGGAAGCATCTTCCTCTCATGTATCTGTTTCTTAACTTATTTATTCATTTACTAATTTGTGCTGGCATAGATTTATTGACTCTTAATTTATTCAATTGGCAACAACCCTTTGCATACACACACACACACACACACACACACACACACACACACACACATTTAGATTTTCCTTGACCTTTTTTAAGGGATCAAATTTTTCTACAATTGACCTATTCAAGCCAGTTTTTTTTTGTTTTTAACCTGCCTTTCCATTTCTTTTTTTTTTTTTTAAAGAAGGAAAATGAGGTTTATTAACTTGATGCAACAAAGGAAACAGCACACCAAAGAAACTGTGGAGTGTCTCCCCAAAAGAAGAATCAGGATTTCTGTGGGATTTGGGAAAGGGTAGAATTGAGGTGAAATTGAAATAAAGTCAGGTTGATGGGCACAGAGCAGACTCAGTGTGTGTGAAGGTGCTGACATCTGGCT
>PVJS01057342.1:0-12080 GCA_004027185.1 Glis glis | reverse complement strand
ACACACACACACACACACACACACACACACACACACACACCAAGTATGGAGAAGAAAATGGGAAAAATTGACTCACTTTCTGTTCCCCATTAAACCTTAAGAAGGCCTCTATAGTGCTGCCATATCTGTGATGCCACAGGGTAGGGTCAGGATAAAAATGTGAAAAAGGTGTTAACACAAGAGGGTAGGTAGACATGTGCACATATATTTATTCTCTAAGATGTGTATGTGTGTATGTGCATGTGTATGAAAGGTAAATGGGAGAGTATCATCCTTTAGTCATTAAGAAGATAAAACTAAATGTCAAGCACTCCGCTAAGTCTCAGTAAAAAACACAACTTTAATAAAGAAAAAAAAAGTAGGTACAAGTTGGAACAGAGCTGGAAGGAGGAAATGCTGGAGGCCACGCAAACGCATGTGCAGAGCGGCCTGCCCTGGATTCCCCAGAGAAAGCCGCATCTAGCAGAAGGAGCCAAGAGAAGAGGGGCCGAGGTAGTCCAGGCAGTGAAAGCAGCGCGTTTGAAAGGAGCCTGGTGCTTCTAACCATGTCCCAGGAGTCCAGGCCAGAGAGAGCAGGGATACTGATGTGGATGGAGATCCGAGGGAACTCTAGGAAGGCAGCGGAGATCAGGGCGGACCTCAGTACTGGGAGGAGGGTGGACTTCATCCCAGTGGAAACAACCGAGCACGAAGTACAAAGTGGCATGATCAGCTCTGCCTTGTTAAGCATCACACTTGCTGCCAGGGGACTGGAGGAGGACAAGCCTCGTGTGGCTCTTGCAGGATCCGGGGATAGGAGACGGCATGAAAAGAGGACAGATTAAGAAGGCTGACTTGCCTTAATTTGGCAATTCATCGGCTGTGAGGAGTGAAGGACAGGGAAAAGGTGAGATTGCTGTGGAGTTTTCTGGCCTAGCAACTGAGAGGATGGTGGTGTCATGGTTTGAATATAGAATGTCCCCTGGAGAAGCTCATGCCTTGGCAAAGAAAAACAAAACAGTTAAGAGGTGAAATGATTGAATAATGAAGGTTCTATCATCAAGGGATACACCGATTGATAGATTGGTGGATTTATTGGGTGGTAAGGTAGGCAGACAGGATGTGGCTGGGAGAGGTAGGTCACTCAAAGTGTGGCCTTGGGGACTATATACATATACAAGTCCCTCCTCTATCCCCTTCCCTGGCGCGCGCTCTGCTTCCCACCAACATACCCTGAGTTCCACAGACCTGCTCTAACATGGACTGAAACCTACAGAACTGTGAGCAAATCTTTCTTCTTCTAAGTTGTAGTCAGGTATTTTGGTTCAAGGACAGCCTCAGCAAATAATGAGACTCTCAGCAACCTAGCAAGACCCTGTTTCAAAATTAAAAAAATAAATAAATAAAAAGGGCTGGGGGTATAGCTCAGAGGTAGAATGTCCCTGGGTTCAATCCCCAGTACCAAAAAAAAAAAAAAAAGGATCTGTTATGAGCATGCAGGGTTTGAGATACCTGCCATCTACATTTTCTTCCTCCCATTCCAATCATTCCAAACAAATAATACCCTATATTTCTCCATTATATATCATAGAAAACAAGGCTGGTCAGAACCTTAGAAATCACACCATCCCATACCCTTCATTCTATGCATGAGAAAACCAAGATCCAAACAATGTAGGGGATTTCCCCAAAGACACAACACATCCCTCACCTCATAGCCAGTGCTCAGGGCTCCTCCCAGGATCCTATGAAAGTGCTCTCCACAGTTTTGTTTGTTTGTTATGGTGCTGAGGATCAAACCCAGGGCCTTGTGCATGCTAGGCAAGTGCTCTACCACTGAGCTATGACCCCAGACCCTTTTTGGAGTTTTCACAGTCATGATCTTAATCACTTATCTTGAATAAGAAGCTCAGCTTTCTGAAGGTAGTTGATTAAACATGAGGAGTATTTGGCCTTCTTACCAATTGAGACCTTTGTACAGAAAAGTCATATATTCACAAATGCAAAAACAATCAGAAGCAGTAGAAGAGTTTAAAAGTAGTTAAAATTGTTCTCTGGTTTCAGTTTTCATTATGATTACTTAAAAACAACATAAATCATTGAGTACATCTTCATTGATGTACTAACAAAGAATTCTTCACTTTATGAATTCTCAAATCTCCATTTCCTATAAAATCTTGGTATCCTATAAAATTTCACTCTTGTCACATGATCATCAGTAAAATTTCACTCTGTCAACCAATGTTGGTAGGATTTACAACAATTATTTGCATGAAAACAAAATGTATGGCTTTAGCTCACCAAGCTTCCATTTTTATAATCCATTAGGGTGAAATAGTTTTCAGAAACAATGTAAGATTGAATGAGAAAACAAAACCAAACCCTTGACCCAACACAAGTCAAAAAGGAAAAAGAAAAAGCTGCTTACCTGAGGCGGGAGTCCTTAAAGGTGTCGAGATATGAAGGATAGCTCCATCCAATTTTACTTCCTTTACAACGGAGCTCTACCGTTTGCCCTGCAGCAAGACTCAGGGTAGCAGCAGGTTTCTGGAAGCGACCTTTGTCCATCACCTGCACCATGATAGACTGAGGCTTTGGTGTCGAGTCAGCTGAGTCCCTGTCTTTTATTTTGGGGACTTTGGGTTTTACATTTTTGTTGACAGGTTTGATTCTATTCTCTCCTTGCTCCTTCGGACGCTTGTTCTTGGGAGGGTGTTGGCCAGCAACTGCAAATGTGAAGAGAGAGCAGTGGGCGATGGTCATGGCATCCCCAGGGTACGGGAAACCCAGGGCAGATAACTTTATAATACTCCCCTCTTATGTGTCAAAATTAGTTTTAGTAATCACCAGAAAATAATCATTATTTTCTTAATTCATCTGTTAGCTTTAAAACAATAATTTTAAAAGAATATAGTTCAGCTTCTAAGATACTATTCAAATTCAGCAAAATATTTCATATATGAACTAAAATTTGTCCTTACACAACAAAAATATTATTCCTTGTAATTCACATTTTGACTCACAACTGTGGTCACATACCAGGGCAAACCCAAAGTCACTCACAGTCTGTTTCTGGTCCTAGTAATCCTTGTGCTCTCCTTGTTCAGTCCGAGTCTACCATTTAAATGCAGAGATAGGGAGTCTC
Organism: Glis glis; assembly: GCA_004027185.1. NCBI lineage: Eukaryota > Metazoa > Chordata > Mammalia > Rodentia > Gliridae > Glis > Glis glis. The sequence goes on along the minus strand of PVJS01057342.1, from coordinate 8,956 downwards.
ACAGGACTGAAGACACAAATAACACAGGAAGTGTACTCAAAAGCCTTTGAGTCATTAGGAACTCTCTCTCAAAATGAAAGTATAGATTAATCTACATTTGTCAGGGGTTGACAGTCCATGTAGAATACGTTTATTAAAGAATGAATACTAAGCAGGGCATAGTGGTGCATGTCTGTAATCCCAGTACTTTGGAGGCTGAGTCAGGAGGATCACAGGTTCAAAAACAGCCTCAGCAATTTAGGGAGACTCTGAGCAACCTAGTGAAACTCTGTTTCAAAATAAAAAGGGCGAGGCAGAATGCCTCTGAGTTCAATGCCAATCACACACACACACACACACACACACACACACACACAGAATGAGTACTAAATGTACACTAATTTAAAGCTTACAGATATGTTATTAAAAATCAACATTAACTGCATCAATGATTTGAAGTTTAGCCAATAAAATATTTTTAGAGGAGGAGTATCTTACTACCAACATTGTTGAGAGTTGCTGGCAAATAGCGATAATAAAAAGCTGACCTACTTTAAGTTGGCTTTCTTAATGTTTTTGCCTTCTCTTTGGACAATGCACCCTTTATTGCCTGCACCCAGGGAGGGGTGCTCCCACTGCCCTGCCCTTGCTAGGCCACTGGGCTCCAGAAATCTCACCTAAGGCCCCTGCAGCCATGCAGTTGTGTCCATCAGCAAAGAGAAAAGGTGGCTATACACCTAAGTTTTATTTGTACCATCTGTCAGCATAAGCTCAAAGGGTTTCAACTTATGCCCACAGGATTACAAAATTATCCAAACTTATAAGATCCTTAGAAATAATTTAGCTAAAGTCCTCATGCTATAGATTAAAATAATAAAAGATGCTCTGAAAAGTTAAATTGTACAAAGTAACTGATCTGACTAGTGGCAGATGGTAGAAGAGAACTCAGGTTTCCTGGCCCCCATTTCCAAAGTGTTCATTTCACTATATGGAAATAAGCATTTTGTATTTATTTTATTTTATTCTATTTTAATTTTTGGTACTGGGGATTGAATACAGGGGCATTTTACCTCTGAGCTACATTCCCAGCCCCTTTTATTTTTTATTTCGAGATGGTCTTTTATCTTGAAACTAAGTTGCTGAGGGTCTAAGTTACTAAGGGTCTGGCTAAAATTTTTGTATATATTTTAAATAAATGACTGCACAAATCTTGACCAGTTGAGGGAATTATAGGGCATTTGTATAAAATGAAAAATATAATAAATCAGGAGAAAATCATATTCAAAAACTCAACTAATTTGGACTCAACTGTGAAATGATGATAAACTTGGTTTCTGTTGTGTTCTTCCTTTTGATCTTTAAGACAGGCCTCCACACTTAGTTCAGCCTAGCCCAGCCCGACCCAGGAGCCAATCCCTCTAGTAGGAACTCTCGGCTTGGTGCCGTATCCAGTCCTCAGCACGCTGCCTTCTTTGGGCTTGTAAACCTTGTTTCCCTGAACCCCACTCTCTTTCCTATGGCCTCAGGTCCAGTCTCCTCTCCTAGGCCTCAGTCTCTTCTTATTTCCCTTCCTTCCTCTACCCCAGTTCCTCTGGGTCATGGGTCTTGCTGAGCTTTCTCATTTGGAAATTCCAGGGAGTAGAAGTGTATCCTTGAACCCTAGGCTCCAAGGCAGAGTCCCCAATGCCTGCTGATGAACCTGCTGTTTGCCCAGACTCCACTGACCCTGAACATTGGATTATTCACCCTGGTTCTAATGATGGGGTGGTCAGTGGCTCATATGCACAGGGTCCCCAGCCTCCTAGGAGAAGCACTATAACCACTGGCAACACGAGTACCAACAGAAGTACACTAATCCAGCAACATCAACTGTGAAGCACAAGTCTCAGCTTTGCAATAGGGTGGAAGTCACATTTGGTTTCTAAAGAGAAAATAAAAGCCACCATGATGATGTCCAAGTAATCTGTGCCCATGAACATTTTACTCACACTCTGCCTGTGAGAGTAATGCACCTCTAGACCCATGTCTATTTTGGCATGTTTTCTTTATCATATAACAGGAATTCAAGCGATCAAAATGACAATAACCTTCTGTAAATCCTATGGCATTCAGGCGACCTGTGCTACTTGTCTGACTTCTGAGCCATCAGATCTTATGTGGCAGTGCTACTCAGGAGCATCAGATTATACCACTGTGGATAGGATGCAATCAAATATTTGCTATCATAGCTGCAAAATAATTTGACTTTTTGACCAAATAGATGCACCAGATGATCCAGCTGCTGGTGCAGTTGCTTGACCACAGAAATGATCCATGGTTTGATGGTAATAACACCCAGTTAAAGAAGCTATCCTAAGGGGTTAGGGTGGTCGCTCAGGGGTAGAGTGTGTGCTTAGCATGAGTGATGTCCTGGGTTCAATCCCTAGCACTGGAAAAAAAACAAAAACAAAAAGAAAAAGCTGGTTTAGTGGCCCAATAGATACCCAGAGAGTCCTGGGATTGATGTACTCCCAAGTTCCATGTCTAACTTTTTAAAAGAATTGACTTCAACTTAGCTCTGTAAATTGGTTATATTCCAAAAGTCCTTAAAATATAAGATTTTATATATAAAATAAGTAAAACTGAAAATCCATTACATTTTCGAGACTATCACATGGGACATTTTACAGAGAAATAAGTGACAAAATTCAAAGCCAATGAAATACTATTACTGACTGCAGGTCAGGTCCCGGCCTGCCACTCACGAGCTGTATGGCCCTCTCTCTGCCTCAGCTTTATCTTCTGTGAGTTGAGAATGATAAGGTAATAATAACTATCTCATGGATTGTTGTGAGAATTAAATGATTTAATAGGTTTAAAATGTTGAGACTATAGCCATAAAGAAGAACCAAATTTTGCCACTGCAGGAAAATGAGTGGAACTAGAGAACATCATGCTAAGTGAATTAGTCAGACTCAGAAAATCAAGGTCACATGTGTTTTCTCATTCGTGGAAGCTAGAGAGAAACTAGGAAAGAAAAGGAACCTCATGAAAGTAGAAGGACCAGTAGAGTAGTGAAAGAGGATTGGGGAGAAAAGGAGGCTTGGGGAAGGAAAACAGCCCCAATAATGTTATGTTTGTATATGAAGGTATCACTACCAGTCACACTGGCATGTACGGGGAAGGAAGAGGGGGGCAAGAGGGTGTGGGTTGGGGATGGAAACACTCCAAGTGATGTTGTGTGCATATGTGATGTATCATTTACATTGCACCAATAAAAATAAAATAAAATGCTGAGAACAGTGTCTGATTCATAGTAAGTGCTCTAGCTAAGTGCTACCTGTCATTTTGTGGTTGTCTCTTGTGACTCCGTGATAAACTGGTGGTTGAGGCAAAGCAGCTCTTATTCTTTTTAATTTACAGATGCCAAGTAGCTCACCCCAAGTCATCAAGGGGTAGTGAAGAGCCAGATCCTTTGGCTCCAAGTCTAGATCTTCCTCTGGCTCATGCCATTGCCTCTACAATCACGTAGAGAATCACGGGGTCGGGCGTGGTGGCGCACGCTTGTAATCCCAGTACTTGGGAGGCTGAGACTGGAGGATCCGGGTTCGTGGCCAGCCTCAGCTACTTAGTGAGGCCCTCCGCAACTTAGTGAGACCCTGTTTCAAAATAAAGAATAAAAAATAGGGCTGGGGGTGTGGCTCGGAAGTAGAACGCCCCTGGGTTCAATCCCCAGTACCAAAAAAAAAAAAAAAAAGAGAATCACAGGTTGTTGAAATTTCACTTTTTGTTTCTCCAGTACTGGGGATTGAACCCGGGTATGTTCTACCTCTGAGGTACAAGTACCACAGCCCTTTTTATTTTTTATTTTGAGACAGGGTCTTGCTAAGTTGCTAAGGGTCTCACTAAGGTGCTAAGGCTGCCCTTGAACCTATGATCCTCCTGTCTCAGCCTCCTAAATTCTGGGATTACAGGCATATATCACCATGCCTGGCACAATTTCACTTTCTTTGCACAAATCTCAGGCACAGCACCACTGTCTAAGTGGATTCTTTGTTGGATAGGTCCAGCCCTTAACAAAGAGTTCCAAGCCAAACAGAACTTGATGCTGGGGATGAGAGTGCAGGACCGGAGATGATTTTCCAAGGCGTACATTAGCATCCCCAAGAGAAGAGGTGCTGGTCAAAAGCTCCCAATGAATGAACAAATGTTGCAAAGTGAGAAGCAAGCAGGAAGAGACAGTGACTGTTCAGCATCAACTGAGGACTATAATCAGACCTCTTCATTAAATCTGACCTGGCTGTGAACCTCTCTAATTCCACAGACTTGTGTTGGAGGAAAAAAGTAATCCATTAGAAGAATTATTGCTGCACAGAGGATTACATGTTAAACACAGTCATTAACATCAAATAGCTACAGCTGTTTGTTTTTTCCTCCCTGATAGGCAGTTAAGGGGAAAGGCCAGCCCTGAGGTAGCATCAAATAACCTATATCTAGTCAAGCATAGTGGCAAATGCCTGTAATCCCAGTACTTGGGAGGCTGAGATAGGAGGATCACAGGTTCTTGACCAACCTCAGCAATTTAGCAAAGGCCCTTAGTAACTTAGTAAGACCCTGTTTCCAAATAGAAAATAAAAGAGGGCTGAGAGTGTAGCTTGGAGGTAGATTGCCCTTAGGTTCAATCCCCAGCACCACAAAATAAATAATAAATACATAAATAAACAAATAAAAGGCTGAGGGTGTAGTTAAGAGGTAGAATGTCCCTGGGTTCAATCTCCACTACCACAAAAACAACAACAACACACACACACACACACAACAAAACTTATAACTATATCAAGTAACTATAAGCTCTCTGAGCAGCTCCGGTGTTTCCCAATTAGTTGTACAAACCGAGACATTCTCATTTTCCCATTCTTTGTGCAACACCCCACAGGAACACGTACACTTTTCCAAGAATGAAGCTGAGAACATGGAAAGAGACACCAAGGAGATAATAAAATGTGGAATACTAACACCCATTCTCCTCCCTAGTCCCTTTGAAAACCCCACTCCCAAAACCTTCCTACCACTTCCCGAAGTATCATTGTAAAATATCCAGAGCCAGCCACTGCTGTTCCAGGACAGAATGTGAGGCATTTTCCAGAACATCTGTTCGAACACAGACGATGACTCTCCCTTACTCAGCTCCCAGGCTTCCTGTGGTCATAGGTCTCCGAGGTCTCCTGCCAGCCTCTTCCTCTCCTGCCCCACCTGAGCCCCCAGGTGGGTCCTTACACGTTCTCCAACCCTGCTCACTCTCTAAATGACTCACACGGTCCAGGGCTCTAGCATGGCTGCCATGCTGACGCTGCCCTCCCTCAGCCTTGACCTAGCCTCTCGACTCCAGATCTGAACATTCTGTCTCTTACTCAGCACTGTCAGTTGGAAGACCAGCAGGCAACTCAAGTTTAAGGTGTCCATAACTGCACTCTGGATGCCCCTGCAGACCTGCTCCTTCCCCAGGGTCAGTGCAACTCTATTCACCTACTTGCTCAGGACAAAAATCTGAGTCTCACTCAATCCTTTTCTTTCTCTCCTTAGCCACATCCAATCTGGCAATAAATCCTTTCCACTACAACCATCCTGGGCCAAGCCACTTTTCAGCAGGCCGTTAAACCTCCTCCTAAGTAGGCTCCTGGCTTCCATTCTAATTCTCCTAAACTTTGGAAACTAAGTCAGACCATGAGCACATCTCTGCTCAGAGCCCTCCAGTGACTTACCTAATTTATTTTTTCAGTGCTGGTGATTGAACCCAGCGGTACTCTACCTCTGAGCTACACTCCCAGCCCTTTTAAGTTATTTCATTTTGAAATAGTTTCTTACTAAATTGCTGAAGCTGGCTTTGAACCTGCAATCCTCCTCTCAGCCTCACAGCTACTGGGATTAGAGGTGTGCACCACCATGCCCAGCTAGAATGGGTTTTCAACCTTGTCCAGGGAAAACCATCATTCTTTGGGACTTCTCACTGCTCTGACAGCCAGGTCTCTCTTGTTTTCAAACTTATCTTGCCCCTAATGATCAAAGACTATTTTATATTTCAAACATATAGGCCAAGATCCTAAGTACTTCAAAACACTCATTAGTTGCACTTGTAAGCAAGGAGGAGGTTTTATGATTCTTTATTCATTATAAAGTTTCTTAAATAACTTTTATTCTCTCTTTGCAGGGAATACATTGTGACACAAAAGTGATACAGGGTCCTGGTCAGAGACTCATGGTCACTGTGATGCTCTTACCTTCTTGGAGAGCTGGCCCTGTTGTCATAATTAATACAATAATGAATCTCTGTAGTTGTTTCAGGAAAAAAACCTTTCCATAAGATGTGAAATAAATCTACGTCAGACTGAAGGTCAAACTAGCACGGATCATCCATGTGTGGTGGCACATGCCTGTAATCCCAGAACTTAGGCAGCTGAGACAGGAGGATTGCAGGTTCGAGGCCAGCCTCAGCAATTTAGAGAGACCCTCAGCAACTTAGGGAGACCCTGTTTCAAAATAAAAAATAAAAGTCAGCTGTGGTGGCACACGCCTGTAATCCAAGTACTTGGGAAGCCGAGACAGGAGGATCTCAGGTTCAAGACTAGCCTCAACAACTTAACAAGACTTTCAGCAACCTAGCAAGACCCTGTTTCAAAACAAAACATAAAATAGAACTGGGGGTATAGTTCGGAGATATAATATCCCTGAATTCAATCCCTGGTAACACATAAATAAATAAATAAATAAATAAATAAATAAAAATAAATAAGCAAGCGAGCTGAGGGTGTAGCTCAGAGATAGAATGTCCCTGGGTTCAATCCCCAGTATCCCCCCAAACAAAACAAACTATTATCATGAATCAAGGGGCTGGTATAGTTCAATAAAACAGCAGTAACAAATCAATATTTATGCCTTCTGATATTGAACATAAATACGTGGATAATCAAGTTTGTAAGTGACTGTAATTCTATGATCTTCAGTGTGAAAATGGCAGTGTCATATCAGTGCACAATTCAGTGGAGCATAACCCATGGAACTGCTGAAAAGCAGGTGACATGAGCCGGGCCTGACTCCAACTGAGAGCTTGGACTACTTACCCATTGTGTTCATGGCTCAGTTCATGCCACAGGTGTTAACAGGTACTCTTCCAGGCCCCCTCCATAGAGAGAAATAACGCTATTTCTAAAAAGGCATGCTATTTTAGAATTGGGCAAGGCAAGCTTTGCTGGGTTTGGGCAGATGTTCATGCTCCACTTGCAGGGATGCCTTTCCCTCTTTCAAGCCTCTCTCCCAGATGCAATTCCCAAAACTGAAAGGCAGTGGGACAGGTGAGTCAGGGCCTTTGTCAGCAGTTTGTGTTTGGGGATCTGCAGCAGGCAGCGTATCCCAAGCTGCCGATCAGGCCAGCACTGGAAGGGCCTCCTGTATAACCCACTCTCCGTGATTTCTCCTGGCCCCTGCCTGGTCCCACAACTCATAACTGAAATAAACATTCTCGGTAGAGTTAGGGAAACGGTTATATAACTCCATAAAGCAGACTTACTTTTCAAAATATGTGTTTAACATTTTATCCATAGTCTTTATATCATATACATGTACTTTTATAAACACTATCACAACCCTATTATACCTAAAATGTATCCATTATTTCTTACAAAATATTCGGTGTATTCATCTTTCTCTTTTTATCTCATAAATGCTCATTGTTTGTGTGGATTGCATTTTATTCAAACAGATGCTAATTTATTTAGGCAGATGTTGGTAATAATTCACATGTTCTGGGCACACACTGGCTGCAGCCATCTCCTGAGCCTCCAAGACTGGTATCTTGGGCATAAATAAAGTGAATGAAGCAATTGAAATTATTTTGTCTGGCCATCTCCTGCCCTATTCAAAAAATGATACCAAATACTGCATTTCCTCCATTCCGGCAGTCACATCCGAGGAACTGCCAGGAGCATTTTAATACTGGACTTTGCTGAACTCATGCCAACTTCTCTCTGGGCAGAGAGTAAATGCTCCTCCAGCGGACGCTGTGGACAATCTCGTGCTCAAGTTCAAGTCCCACGGCCACCTCGGATTTCACAAACTAAAATGGTATTCTATTTTATTTCTCTTTTTTTTTTCTTTTTCTTTTTTTGGCGAATTTTGTTTTCATAGGAAAGAAAGGAATTGGTCAGGATTGAGGAGTGGATAAAATGGGAGCCAGGTTGAGCTGGCCCCAGCATGAGGTGGCATTAGAGTAAAAACTGCTTTCCAACCAAATCTTAGCAAACTTGTGGCTGTAGCCAAGGAATTTCAAGGGAGTTTTAAAGCTACCAAGATGTAACCAGATGAAAGATAAACTGTAAACGTAACACCAGTTAAATAAGGGAGCAAACAAAATTCGATAACACTAATATACATATCAAATATGTGATGTGTCACATGTATATGTATATGTATACGTATATGTATATATATAAAACAATAATACCCACCTAAAAATAAAGGCTGACCCTGCCGTGGTTATGAGTCTACACAGCAGGGTGGACACAGGACACACATACATTTTAAAAGCGCCGAGATGCCCGGCCCCCAGATGCAGTACAAAAACGCACTTTCTTCACCTTTTCTCATCCCATCAGATGGGAAATGTAAGAAATGTGACAGCTGTGGAATGCTGATTTGTCTTAAGGTTTAACACATAAAAATTTTTGGCCGAAGACCTCGGCAGATCTTGGAGGATTTAAACCAAGCTGGTATGTAAAGCAAATCCAGGAGTGCGGAGGGGAGGAGGAGGACACTTGGAATTTGGCAGAAGAATCAGCCATCGCCTTGCTTAGGTGGCACCCGCAGGCCGCAGAGGTCGGGATCCCCCGCCCCGCCACCTCCCCGACCGACCGACACGTTGACACCGGCTGGGCCAGGCGCGGGCGGGGTGCGCGGCGTGCCGGCCGACGGCGTTCCGACGGGCTCCGGGGTCGCAGGGGCCTCC
>PVJS01057341.1:0-12078 GCA_004027185.1 Glis glis | reverse complement strand
TGCTTGTAATCCCAGTACTTTGGGAGGTGGAGACTGGAGGATCCGGGTTTGCGGCCAGCATCAGCTCTCTCTCTCTGTCTCTCTCTCTCTCTCCCTGTTTCTCTCTCTCTCTCTCTTTCTCTCTCTTAGTGAGGCCCTCCGTAACTTCATGAGACCCGGTTTCAAAATAAAGTATAAAAAATAGGGCCGGGGGTGTAGCGCGGAGGTAGAACGCCCCTGGGTTCCATCCCTGGTACTGCAAAAAAAAAAAAAAAAAAAAAATATATATATATATATATATATAGTATCAAATGAAATAATGGAAAATGAGAGAAAAACAGGAAAAAAGAGAAACGGAGTTTGGTGGATGGAAAACATTTAAGACAAAAAATATATTACTATATTTTTCTTTTATTTTTCCTTCTGGTTAACATTCAGTTTTGAATTTTATCATGTATGGAAGGGAAGTGAAAAATAAAACAAAGAATTCCTAATATTTCAGGTAATAAAAGATGATTAATGATGTCAATCACATTAAACATGCATGTCCCATATGAAATTAGGCCATTTGCATGAAAGTCCTATTTCTGTATCCTATATTATGCACTGTGAAAGAGTCACATCTGAAACTGGAAAATATTTCAAAATAGGGGTTCACTGCCTTAAATAAATAAAAATAGTATAAAAATAGAAGCAATGGAATTTTACATATGCAATGAATTGGTTAAACTGCAGTTTGTCACTTTTATTTTTATCTCATAGGACAAAAGGATGGTAAATCAAATCTATGCCAACAAAGCATTTAATTTCAGCAAGTAATTAAAAAAATTCCCTAGCTAGTATAAAATGTTTCTTTGGGGAAGTGACTTTCCAAAGTGCAAGAAGGAGTAGTATCACAGAGAGGCCATAGAGATTTCATTGCTAGTTGTAAAATAAACAGATCCTTACAGAATGGATATATTTTTACTCACTACTGTGCTTATAATGAGATTGAATTCAACTTTTTTATACCAATTGTATTAAACTCTGTACATTAAAGTGATGGAATAGGAGTGATTTGGGGATTAGGCAAAAAAAATCAAGGTTGGGAGAATGATATGAAATTAATATGTGCTGAGTTTTTTAGCTCCTTTATGTGCATTTCTCTACAGATAAGGGGCTCCTTTTGACTCTCTTTGAAGCAAGGCAATAAAAGGCTGTAAATAAAAGTGGAGATAGGATAAATCTGGATAAGTTAGGATATATTTGTTTTTGTCCCTGTAAGATTTTATTTTGTTTTGCTTTTTGTTTGTTGGATTTTGGTTTGGATTAATTTTTTATTTTAATTTCTTAAAAAAGTGCTAAAATAAAAAAAATAAGCAAAATCCTAACTTGGAATGTATGGATTAATAAAATAGGAATCTCATTCTCTAAAATGGACTACTCACAAAAAGTGACATACAAAAATAAATTGATGTCATTGACACAATCTAATAAAGAAAATCTCATAAACAATCTGTATTATTAGAAATATATTTTACAAACAGATTCAAAACTCTTTTGTATCCAAATAAAATTTATTACATAAAATGTTAGGATTACAGGAACAGGTTATGAGATTTGGTTTCATAGATAATACCCACATTTTAAACCCTCTAATATTTAATATATGTGCAATAGTAAATCAAGTGAAAATATCTATGCCATGTAAAGGTAGTTTTTGTTTATATTCCTAATAACTATTTAAATTATTGCTTAGTGTTCTAGTTGAGATAGACAAGCAAAAATATAATGCTGTCATGATAATCATGTTTGTCCACTCAGGCTGTCATTCCCCACAAAAATTACTTGTTCAGCTAACTGTTTTGACAAATACACTTAAAAATGAAACTACTACTCAAATTCAATTACCTTTTTGTGTGTGTGTGTCGTGCTAGGGATCAAACCCAGGGCCTTGTGCATGCTAGGCAAGCGCTCTACCACTGAGCTATATTCTCAGCACCCCATTTTTTTGACGTAATTTTGAATGTGAATTGCTAGCTTTTATTAAACATTTTGCATCTATGTTCATCAACGATATCAGTTTATAATTTTCTTTCCTCTAGTTATATTTATACTGTTTGGTGATTAAGGTGATGTGGTTTAGTAGAGTGAGTTTTGTAGTAATTCTTTTTCTGTCTTTCAGAATAATTTGAGAAGCATTGGGCTTAGTTCTTCTATAAAGGTCTTGTAGAATTCAGCTGGAAACTGGAACTGCACTTTTCTTTGAGGGAAGATTTTATTGCCATTTCAATCTTTTTGCTTGCTATTGGTGTGTTTAGATTTTCTCTATCCTCTTGGTTCAATTTAGATAGGTTGCAGGTGTCTAGAAAATTGTTAATTTCTTCTTGGTTTTCTAGTTTATTGGAGTATAAATTTTTGAAATAGTTTCTAATAATTTTCTGGATTTTTCACATTATCTGTGGTGACATTTCCTTTTTCATTTTTTATCCTAGAAATTTGAGTTTGTTCTCTTTTGGTTAGGTTAGCTAAGTTTATCAATCATATTAATCTTTTCAAAAAACAGCTTTTGCTTTATTGATCCTTTAGATTGTTTTTGTTTGTTTGTTTTCTGTTTCATTAATTTCTGCTCTGATTCTAATTATTTCCTGCCAGCTTTGTTTCTTAAAATTCATCTTGCTAATAAATCTTTTGTGTTTATCCTATCTGTGTCACTTAAATAAAGTCTTTGGGAAAGACAAGGACCAAGGTTATCCTCTGCTGGATAGCACTTCCACTATGCGATGACAAAGCAAGAAGGCCCTCACCACACCCTGCACCAGACATGGACCTTCTAGCCTCTAAAACTGTGAGAAAATAGCTTCATAGTAAATTATCCAGCCTCTGTTATTCTGACATAGCAGCACAAAATGGACAAAAGCACTATGTAAGTTTGCAGAGAGATATTTTACAGAAATATATAGGATGCATAATATGAATATTAAAATTAGTTGTTATGAAATAGTCAAATATTTTCATGCAGAAAATTTAAAATAATTTCCTGAGATGTTTACACACATCTCAGCTCTTTTTGTGCTTCTTTGTAAATGAAAATCCCTAAGGCATTTCTTTTCCTTTGACCCCCTCATATTCTAATTATGTTGTTTTAATTTTTATGCTTGTGCAATATTATTCATATATGAACAAGATATGACACAACACAAGTTCCTTTATAATGCTTTTAAACATTTGATACCTCTGAATTTTTCATGAGTATTAAAATTTTTCATATGGAATTTTTATAAATGATAATTTATTATTTGAACACCAAATACATTGAAAATGTATCTGATTAATTTTTCTAATCATTGTTTCACTGGAAAAATAGTGAAGTAACATAAAAAAATCTTAAATAGTTTAACTTTTCATTTTAATTAGTCACACCTATCTGATTAGATATTAATTCTGTATTTAAGCCTTCATAGCCTAGATTCAGAATTATTATAATTAGGGCATAATTAGCTACTCAAATCAACTTTGTCTTTCAGTGTCGTTAATTTGGTTGCTAAAAGTTATTACATAATTAATCCTAATATTCATTATAAATCACAATTAGCAGTCTAGAGTCTATAGATGGAAACTAAAATAGTTCTGAAAAATATTGTATAAGCAGTTTCACTATCACATTTACATTATCTATTCCTTCTGTGAATATTAATAGAGAGGTAGTAGTAATAAATTTCTACATTATATATTATCTGACAAAAATAACTTAGAGGAGGAAAGGTTTATTTGGCTCCTGGTTTCAGAGGTTTGGTTCATGGATGGCCGGATCCAAGGCAGAAAATCATGGTGGCAGGGGCTGGCAGAGAAAAGCTTCTCACCACATGGTAGCCAAAAGCAGAGAGAGAGAGAGAGAGAGAGAGAGAAACAGACAGACAGAGAGAGACAGAAGGAGAGAGAGACCAGGGACAATTATAGTCCCTAAGGCCATACCCCCAATGACCTACCTTCTCCATCCATACCCTACCTGCCTAAGTTACCACACAGTAAGTCCATTCAAATAATTAATTTATAAATGGATTTATCTGCTGATGAGTTTAGGGCCCTGATTCAATTATTTTACCTCTGAACATTTTTTCATTACAAATATATGAGCTTTCTCAGTGGATAGTCTATATCCAAATGGTAACACTGTAAATAAAAACGTGGGTCTTTAGTTTTTCTTTCATTTTCAGATCATTAACTTTCTATCTTTCCTAGCTATACTTTCTTTTCTTCTTTAATCAAATTATAAGCTACTCTTCCTCATTTCCACTTTCATGTGTTGAGCTTTCTTCCTATTTCCCTGAGAAAACTAGATCAGAAAAAGAACTTCCACCAGCTCATGCCAACACATCTATCTACCCAGCCACATTTGGATGAAATATTCTGCTTCTCTACGTGATGCTATCAATGAACTCGATCTAAGACGCTAATGGAGGCAAATCCCTCTTTTTGTGGATACACTCCTTCTTCTCAGGAACATCACTTCATTATTTATCTTCTGTCCAGTATCACTTTTTCCTCTCTGCAATATTCTCATTAACTGTAATAATATTATTTCTTCAAATTTATAAAATAAGATAATAAAGAGTCACATTCTCCTTTCTCCTTAATCCACCTCCTGATCCTTTTTACCAATGAGTTCCACATTGATATGTCCAATGATCATATATCTTCATCTTAATTGCTGAATTACTGACAGCTACAATTGATAACAACTGATTATTTCTTTACCAGTAAGATATCTATCAGTTGACTTTCAAGACATCACAGTCTCTTGAATTTCTTCCTCCTTGTTATATATTAATTTTAGTCAATTTGTCTACTTCTTTATTGTCTAAAACTGTAAATAGCCAGGTGTGGTGGAGCACACTTGTAATCCCAGTACTTTGGGAGGCGGAGACCGTAGGATCCAGGTTCGTGGCCAGCTTCAGCTCGCGTACGCGCGCGCGTGCGCACGCTCTCTCTTTCTCGCTCTCCCTGTCTCTCTCTCTCTCTCTCTCTCTCCCTGTCTCTCTCTCTCTCTCTACTTAGTGAGGCCCTCGGCAGCTTCATGAGACCCAGTCTCAAAATAAAGTATAAAAAATAGGGCCAGGGGCGTAGCACGGAGGTAGAACGCCCCTGCGTTCAATCCCCGGTACCGCAAAAAAGAAAAAAAAACTGTAAATATTAGAAGTGTCCAGGCCTTGGCCCTTAAATTATTTCCCTTCCTTCATATTCCTTTATCCTATTCCTTTTAAACACAGCCTATATTTGATATCTTTAATATTTATAGGTACTGCCAATGTTTTAGTCAGCTTTTTAAATCCCTCTGACCAAATACCTGACAAGCACAACTTAGAGAAAGAAAGGTTTATTGTGGATTCATGATTTCAGATTTTGGAAGTTTCAGACATCAGTCCATGCCAGCTGGAAATGGCAGACCAGCTTAGTGGCAGGGCTTTAGAGCATGGCAGAGGAGGAAAAATAGTGCTCAATTCATAGTGGCTAGAGCAGAGAGAGTGAGAAGAGAGGCCTGTGAGCATAGATTGTCCCTAAGACCCTGCCCCCAAACGACCTGCTTCTCACAGCCATGCCCCACCTCTGAACTTGATTTCAACACACGAGCTTTTGGGGTACATTCTAGACCCAAATCATAACAGCCCATTATACTCCCTAGACCACTAAACTGTCTTTACTGCAGTGTAATTTGGAAGTTTAATAAGCATAATCAAGGCATTTATTTAGGTAAAACTTATGCTTGTAAAGTTTCAAGTCTATACTTTGGTAAGTTTTATCATATGTATAATTCCATAAAACCATCTTCATAATCAAGATATTTGAATAGATCCCATGGTCCCTTTCATTATATCCAATTGTAGCATCTAATCTCTATTCTTTTCTTTTCTCTTATACCCTCTCCTCTAGCCCTGATCCCCAGTTCACCATTGATTTGTTCTCTGCCACTGTGATTTGTTTGTGCTTTCTAGAATTTAATCAAATGTATTTGCACAACATACACTCAGTTTTGACTGTCTACCTTTACTCAGTATAATTATTTTAAATTAATTCATATTGTTGAATGAATCAAGAGTTCATTCATTTTTATTGTTAAGTGGTTTTATATTACATAGTATCAAAATGCCAAATTTGTTTATCCATCAGACTGCTTCTGGGCTTTTATTTCTACTTCTCAGTTTTTGCTTATTACAGACAATATTATTATAAGTATTTGTGTACAGTTTGTGTATAGGCAGAGGTTCATATTGTGTGTGTGGGGGGGTAAATGCCAAGGAGTGGGATGTCTAGATTATATAATAGATATAAATTCAACTCTTTAAAAACCTGAGAGGCTCTTTTCTAAAGTTGTGTAAATTTCATACTTCCATCAATAGTGTATGAGCACTGTAATTCTCCCACATCCTCACTGATAATTGGATCCTCTATCTTCTAAAATTATAACTTGTCAGGTAGTATTGGTATGTAATTTTAGTTATAATTTGCATTTTACTAATGCATAACAATGTTGAGAATATACTCATGTCCATATCTTTTATACTGAAGTATATGTTCAAATTTTTCCCCAATTTCCAATTGGAATATTTTTCCTTATCATTAAGTTTTGAGAGTTATTTTATGTATTATGGAATGGAGTCTTTCTAAAATATAATTAGAAAATATTCTCTCCTAGTAGATAACTTACCTTTTTTATTCTTTTAGCACTTACCTTTTGAAATCCAAACATTGTTAAGTCACATTTACTATTTTTTTCATGAATAGTACTCTTGATTTTATACTTTAGTAATCTTTACCCTATCCAAATCACAACAACTTCCTCCATGACTTATTGTAAAAGTTTTGGACCATTTTATTTTTAACTTAGATCTGTTATCCAAATAGATCTTATTTTTTAATACAAGTTGAAAGTATGGATCAAAATCGGCTTTTATGTATATAAATTGACAATTGTTTCAGCAATGTATTTTCTAAAAGTATACTTTCTGCCATTGTATCATGGTGAAATTCAGTTTTTCATGAATACTAGTATATATTTCTGGGCACTCTAAATGGTATCATTGATCTACAAATCCCTCTTTACTCAACAACACATTGACTTAATTACAAAAGCTTTTGAATATATCTTACAGTCAATTTCCCAACTTGTTTTTTTCACATTTTTTTATTATAGAACATCTTTTGCATCCCAATATTAATTTTAGAACCAGACTCATTTTTATATAATTAATTATAATGCGCATTATTATCCATATACATGATATGTTTATTATTATAGAAAGTGGTACAAAGCTTCCTTGAGAAAGTAAAAATAAACTGCCATACATCCCAGCAATTCCACTACTGGCTAAATACAACAAGGAAAGAAAATCAGTATGTCAAAGAATTTCTGCACTTCCATATTTATTGCAGCACTATTCACAATAGCCAAGCTATGAATCAACCCAAGTGTCCATCAACAAATGAATGGATAAAGAAAGCATAGTATATATACAGCTATTAAAAGATTGTCTTGTCACTTGTGACCACACGAATGAACTTAGAGAACATTGTGTTAAGTGAAATAAGGCAGATACAGAAAGACAAATACTGCATGATCTTACTCACGTGGAATCTAAAAAGAGTTCATCTCAGAGAAACATGAAAATAGTAGTGCTAGAGACTGGAAAGTGGTGGGAAAGGTGGGCTGACGAGAACAAAGTTACAGTTAGGAGAAAAGAGTTCTGTTATTCAACTGCACAGGAAAGTGAATATAGTTAATGATAATGTATTCTCTATTTCAAAAAAGTTGGAAAAATGATTTCAAATGTTTCACCACAAAGAAATGATAAGTGAGGTGATGGATAGGCTAATTACCCTGATTTGATCATTTATATATATATATATATATATACATACATACATACATATATATATATTAAAACATTATCCTATAACCCATAAAATTTTACAACTATCATGGGTCAATTAAAATTATATATACATATATAATACAATTATATATATATATATATTTGGTTCTGGGGATGGAACCTAGTGTTTTGTGCATGTTAGGCAAATGCTCTAGTGCTGACCTATGATCCCATTCCCCCAAAATGATAATTTTTTAAATAACTTAACTGAAAATATGTTATAATATTAATGCTATAACTTATAAAAGCAAATTTCAAAACACCATAATATAAATGCACTTCCTTGTCTAAATAAATTTAATAATCTAATTTAATTCAAATTAAATACCGATAGATACCTAACCTCTATAGCACTAATATATACTATATTTAAGAATAATAAATACCATTTTCCTAATAATATTCACTGATTTAGGGCATTCCTTGTAGGAACAGCCCTATTTATTTAGTCTAACATACTAGATTTCACTATATTAAATGCAAAATTGAAAACAGTATGCTTACAGTTACAATTACATGATTTTAAAGCTATTTTCTAAACACATAAAAGAGATAGCAACAGCATCAACTCATCATGTTTATTTTAACTATGAAATTAAATTTTGTGGAAGATAATACCAAAACAAAAAGATATTTTCTCCTTTGCACTTGAGTTTATGCACTGTCTCATATTATTAGCCTCAAAAAACACCCTTGCTACCAGTGAAAGAGAACTGGTGATACTAGATATAGAAGCAGAAAATCAGTTATAGATATGAGAGTTAGCTTTTTTATTTGTACAAAAAGTATTTTTCGTGAAACTTCAATACATATATATCAAATGGAGAAAAATGTTTTTCTTAAATGAACACAGAAAGTTTACATATACCTTTTTACATAATAAAAAGCATTTATAAAATTCTGAAAATTTAGGTTAAACCAGAAAAGAGAGTACAAATTTACAATTAGTCTATATTTGGTCTGTTTCTATCTAAATTTGTGTCAGAAAGCATGTATGAAATAAGCCATTTCATTACCTAAATTCGGTTTTTTAGAAAATACTAAGGATTAAAAATATGTGTTTAGGCCTTTTTCTAATGTGCTTTGAACTTCAAAAAAAGCATACATGGTATAAGAAAAAGAAATAAAATAATTAATGCATGTGAAAACTCTTTCAAATAACTCTTAAAGACAGGTTTTCAAAAACATCTGCTAAGATATGTTCTTCTTAGGTTTTAATTCAAATACATGCCGTTAGTTACATGCTTATGTTTGGTGTATGCACACATTCTGTTCTAGCTGTTAATGCCATTAAGCCTATTAATTCACAATCACTACATTCCAAAGAAGTATTAGAATAGTTCCTAATAGTGAAAAATATTTTTCAAACCAACAACAAATGTATTAAAAACTTGTTATACTACTTGAGCTTAAATTAACAAAAATATTACCAAATCACAAGAGGAAAATAAAAACAGAAAAGTAGTGATAAAAACAGACAGCAAATGAGGAAATGCTATTAAAACAGATAAATCAGTCAATTACACAGCCCAATTTAAACAAATATAATTATGCATACTTTATTGATTTCAACTTTCTTTAATCCCTATCCACTCACTCAACTTATTTATGTATTTATTTATTTATTTATTTATTTATTTATTTTGGTACCGAGGACTGAACCCAGGGGCATTCTGCCTCTGAGCTACACCCCAAGCCTTTTTTATTTTTTGTTTTGAAACAGGGTCTCACTAGGTTGCTGAGAGTCTCACTACAATATTGAGTTTGTCTTTGAACCTGCAATCCTCCTATCTCAGCCGCCCAAGTACTGGGATTACAGACATGTGCCACCATGCCTGGTTCAAGTTGTTATTTTTTACTTCTAGATATTTGCATTGCTCACATCCAGCAAAAACTGCGCACTTAGTTTCATGACAACTTAGCATTTCATAGTCTAAAAAAAACTAATCATTATATACACAGTGCCTACAGAACTCTTTCTCATATAAACTTTACTGTTTCCTGTTTCTACTCTCTTCTCCACACTGTATCAAAACCAACAAAAAGAAAATCTTTCATATAAGTTAGGTGAAAGAATGATAATCAACAGAGTTATTGTATCATATGTTTTATTATTTGCCATATATTTAACCTATAAAATGATTGTTGATGAATTAATGATTTGATCAAAATTGTGTGTGTGAGTGTGTATGTGTGAGAGAGAGAGCGAGAGAGAGAGAGAGAAGGAGAAAGAGAGAGAGAAAGAGAGCTTTGTCTCAAACATTATGCTAGGCACAAACACCATTCAAAAGTAATCAAATGCAAGAATAACTTAGTGAGCATTTCTGGTAAAAACTTCTTTTATTTATATGACCATTGTATGCACAACCAAATGCCTAAAGAGATGAGATGAAATCTCCAAGACTGTACAGTTAGGCCGTGTCTGGTTAGGAAATGGAACCTAAATTTTTTTATTCAATACACCTACATAGAGTACCTAACACTCTTTTTGCCAATGTTCTAGATCACAGTTCCTGTCTCCAGTAATATTTTCCAAATGTCACACCATCTATATTGGTAGTTTAGCTAGAAGCAAAGAACAGGAATGAGAAGGAGGAAGAGGAGGGTATACATAATTGGAATACCACCCTTTGGCTCATTCTTTTCATTTTCTACTGATTTCTTTTACCTCAATGTTGGGATGAAAAGAAATCCCATACAATGTCATTTTGTTTGAATTCCCCTTCTGTGCCATACCCCTGAAATTACTTCTGCTAATATTCCTCTGTAAAGTAATAGTCTTCCATGACAATTGTGATCCAGAAATTGTACTCTTAGGTTCTCAAACTTTCAGAGTAATTAGGTTGGACATACATCAGTTACCAGAAACTTGACATCCTATGAGGTTGCAAATAAGAAAGAAAAGTCATTTATGGTACATATAGTTTTAATCTATAGTGTATCAAGTTAAATACATTAATTCCCTGAATGCTCACCATTTTCAAAACAGAACTAGGATGACCCTCACTGTAGAAGGATAATACGACATTGAGGAAATATGGTTTGTGTCTGTTTACTTCAAGGTGACAAATTCTACAGAATAGATATTATTTTTCTCCCTTTATTATTTTTGCTACTAGCTTCATTCCCTCTTTATTTTACCACCAGAGACACTGGTCATAGTAAGAATTATGAAGGAAATCAAACATATTCAGGGTAGTATGGTCATAGAATTTTGAGTATTTTGCCAGCAGCAAGGCATCTGGTGTGAAGGAGATTTGTCTATTTATTTATTTATTTATTTATTTTTTTTGCGGTACCGGGGATTGAACGCAGGGGTGTTCTACCTCCGCGCTATGCCCCCGGCCCTGTTTTTTATACTTTATTTTGAAACCGGGTCTAACGAAGTTGCGGAGGGCCTCACTAAGTAGAGAGAGAGAGAAAGAGAGAGAGAGAGAGAGACAGGGAGAGAGAGAGACAGGGAGAGAGAGAGTGAGAGAGCTGAGGCTGGCCACGAACCCGGATCCTCCGGTCTCCGCTTCCCAAAGTACTGGGATTACAAGCGTGCACCACCACGCCCAGCAGATTTGTCTATTTAATGGGAGTAAAAAGCAAAAGTTCACACTTAATTCAGCTGGGTCATGCATTATTTTCATGTGAAAGGGTTTGATGTGATGATGGAAATAAGGATATAAGGAGAGTGAATTCATATTGAGAAAACCAACAATATGAGAAGATCTTTTAAGTGGTTTAACATAATCTATGTATCCCAAGTTAAGA
This sequence comes from Glis glis, assembly GCA_004027185.1. Classification (NCBI taxonomy): domain Eukaryota; kingdom Metazoa; phylum Chordata; class Mammalia; order Rodentia; family Gliridae; genus Glis; species Glis glis. Next base: position 430 of record PVJS01057341.1, on the reverse strand, counting down.
GAGTATGAAATATTATAAATAGCAAAATTAAGAGTATAACATAAAAGGAACAATTTTTACTAATAATCACCAAATCTTTGATTTAAAGAGATTATTATATTGGCAAGGGATATTTTATTCCACTAAACACAAAAGAGAAACCAAGGCAGATAAAAATGTAAGAAATTAAAGAAGAGTATATAGGAAGGATCAAGACAGGATTACAATATAGAAACTTTCCATGACCACCTGTAGCTCAGAGTTTTATCAATACTTTAATAAGAAACAGAGAGAGTTTAAAATATTTTAAAATAGTAAGAAATAGTTTAAAATAGTAAGATAGTTTAAAATAGTAAGAAATAGTTTAAAATAGTAAGAAATTGCCATTGTATTACATGATGATGTGCATACATATATAAGAAAGTGACTCTTTTTTTTTTTTTTTTTTTTC
>PVJS01057340.1:0-12083 GCA_004027185.1 Glis glis | reverse complement strand
CTACTTAGTGAGGCCCTCTGCAACTTAGTGAGACCCTGTTTCCAAATAAAGAATAAAAAATAAGGCTGGACGTGTAGCTCAGTTGTAGAATGCCCTGGGGTTCAATCCCCAGTACCGCAATAAATAAATAAATAAATAAATAAATAAATAAATACAAAACCCCTTGGCAATGACTTTAAGAGCCATCCTTAGCTGGACGTGGTGGTGCACACTTGTAATCCCAGTACTTTGGAAGGCGGAGACCGGAGGATCCGGGTTCGCGGCCAGCCTCAGCTCGCTCGCTCTCTCTCTCTCTCTCTCTCTCTCTGTCTGTCTCTACCTAGTGAGGCCCTCTGCAACTTCGTGAGACCCGGTTTCAAAATAAAGTATAAAAAAAAATAGGGCCGGGGGTGTAGCTCGGAGGTAGAATGCCCCTGTGTTCAATCCCTGGTACCGCAAAAAAAGAAAAAAAAAAGCCATCCTTGTGCCCTATAGTGTTTTCTCCATATGGATTTTCCTAAAGCACAAACCCAGCGGTCATTTCCAAAATCTACTGTATTAGGGATCTGTAGAGAAAACCACAGCTTGAAAGCAAAATCCATCCAACCTGTTTTTGCAGATAAATTTTACTGGAACGTAATCCTATGTAGTCATTGACATGCCATCCCTGGCTATTTCTATACTACACAGCAGAACTAAGTAGCAGTAACAGGGGCCTTATGGCCTGCAAGGTCTGCAGTATTTACTCTCTGGCCCTTTACAGGAAAGGTCTGCGGACTCCTGCTGTAGGGAGTAGACTGGACAAGTCAGCATGCACCAAATCTGAGTGTCCGAGGCAGAAGGTCTTCTATTTAGAAGTGACAGGATTCTTTCTGGAGTCTGGGCCTGGACAGTCCCAGGTGTAGATGGAACTTCAGTTATGGCTGGAGGGCTCTCTTAGTCTCTTGTCCCTAGGGCTCTCTTATTCCAGCTCTTGTCTCTGCTTCCTGCTACATGGGATTCAGTCTCAGGCAGCCTTTCTCTGAGAGGTGGAAAAGACGGCCACCAGGTTATCTGGACTCATGTAAGGTCCTTAGTTGAATCTTCTCCCAGCATCTAGTGCAATCTCCATCTTTACTCCACAGAACTCAGATGGAGCTCGGTGCTCAACCCTAGGCCAGTCGTGCTCAGGAGGGGAGAAAGCTCTGTACTGAGTATTTGTACTGCCACTCCTCCACCCATGGCAGGTGGAAAGAAGGTTATTTGGGGTGTGCCCTTGAAAGGGGGAGTGGGACCCCAGTCGCTTCCTCTCTCTTTTCTTTGCTGAGCAGTTTTGTTTCACCCCATGCTCCTGCCATGGTTTGCTGCCTCACCGAGGGCCAAAGTTAACAATGGGCTGGAATTTCCAAAACTGTGAGCCACAATAAACCTTTTCTCTTTATAAGTTAGTTTTCTTGGATATTTTGTTATAGTTACAGAAAGCTAACACAGAGACAAGTAGAAATCATGTCCTGTTCACCTGCTGATAAATAAATATCACTGGCCCCAGGTAGGACCAGGTGAGATTTAGGAATGAATTAGGACAAACCCATCTCCCTAATAAGAACAGAGCTTAAACCTGGCAGCAGAGACAGCGAGGGGAACTACAGTAATTTGCTTGTACCACTAATAGCTTCACCGTTATTTCACCCGAGTGTGTGGTGAGAGATATTTTTGGGCTCTATGATTATAATAAGTGACCGTATTAAAATGGATACAGTTTACAGATAATACTCTCTGCCTCCCCAAGAAAAGCTGTTCTGTCTGCAGAAAAATTTGGGGAGAGCTCTTATGTCTGTTACTTCATTTTTTTTATTTCTTTGTTTCAGCCAAACCATCTTCCTTAAAATGGCCCCAAAGCATGACATATTGGTATGTAATGTGCTGCTATATCTGTGTGGCTGTGAATTCTGGCGGTTATCTGTTCAAACAAAATGTATTTCAAAGCTTACAAAATGGAAAGAAAACATAAAAGAACACTGTGATCCCTCGCTTATTCTTGGAGCAATGTAAGAATAAAGTATACAGCAGATCAAGGGGAAAATATTATAGGTCAAAGACAGGTGGTGTGGAGTGGCTAAAAAAGTCAGCCCACCCAGAACATTCTGTGATGCTTCTTTGTCTTGAGCCTGAAATAATTTTGGCTGGTTTTAGCAAATGGCAGTAAAAATAGGGGATGGCTATTTCAAACAAAAAGGCTTAAAATAGGGCTGTGATCATCTTTTGTCACATGATGCAAGAGAGAACAGATGTGGAATTCTCCAGAATGTCCAAACCATTTCTACCTTGGCAAAACCAAAGGACCTGGCAGGACCTCAGAAAAGAGAGAGGATGAGGTAGTTTTAGCGTCTGACCAAGGCCTAAAAGGAGATTGAACGTGCTTGGTTATGCGCAGGTGAAGACGTCCTAGGAAAGTTCCCCAGTAGCTTCCATTTGCAGGAGAACAGGGTGGGGACAATGTCACTGTGACTCTATGTGCCAAAAACCCTCTTCTTCCCCATCCCCAGAGGCCACAAGGATGGAATTTTGTCCCAGGTCTGTAAGTTTCTGGGGTAGAGACTTCTAGCATTTCAAAGAAGCTTCCCATAAGGGTTAGACAGAGCACCTTGGCTTGGAGTTCTGGTCTACCTCACTAGGGCACAACACGATGTCTCAGTGGTTGTGCTGAGTCCAGCTTCTAATCATCAGCCTTCCAGAGCCACAATTTCATTCCTCCTGGTGACTCATGGGAGACATTAGTCACAGAGATATTGAGCCACTCAAACCTTACTGCAGGTGCATGAATTTATATAGGTGTACTGGAGCAGTTAGAGAGATTAAATATTCATGTTTGTCTAGCCAGCACATCTGAAGACCTCTGATCCATTCATATCACTCTTTGAAAAAATATTCACCAAGTGTCTGCTATGTGCCGGGCATGCAGGAGGTCTTGCTAGAAGCTGGGACATCATGATGGTTAAAAACAGATAGACCGACTTTTGTCTTAGAAAGCTTATATCATAGGGAGTCAGAAAGGTCAATAAATAAGCCGGCTGTGGTGGTGCATGCTTGTAATCCCAGTACTTGGGAGGCTGAGACAGGAGGATCGTTGGTTTGAGACCAGCCTCAGCAACTTAGGGGGGACTTCCACAACTTAGTGAGACCCTGTTTCAAAATAAAGAATAAAATAAGTCTGGGGGTATAGCTCGGAGGTAGAATGCCTCTGAGTTCAATTCCCAGTAACACACACACAAAAAAGAAAGGTCAATAAATAAATAGTCTTAGATATTGGAAAGCTGAATAATTCATTTAAAATAGGATAATGAGAGAGGATTATGAAGGGGAGTGGGATATTGGGGGCTGCTGCCTGTGATCCTTGATGGTGATCCAGTCTCTGGTTCCCCTTGTCCCTGAGGACTAGCTCGCGTCCTACTCGTAGCGCAGGACTGTGAGTTGTCACAAGCTGATGTCAGTTGGGTTTCTGTCTTTTCTAGCCAGAGCCCTGATTAACGTACCTATGATTAATAAAGTAGAATCTGAACTCCTTAGCTTGGCATTCAAGGTCCCACTCATTCTAGTCCCCCTTGATTCCTCTAGCCACACCTCACCCTGACACAGCAGGTCCCCTCTCCCCGTGCCTTCCTATGCAGGAGAACAGAGGAAGTTGTTTGGAGACTTCTACTGAGATACTTCAGAGTGTGCTCAGTGTCCAGAATGCCCCTGTCCCCTGTCCTCCTGATGAATGTCCACCTGTCAAAGTATGGATCATGATCTAAGCCCCACTCACATCTTCCTGCGTCGCCCAGGAGCATTTCAAATTCTTCAGATAAAAGTGGTCTCCCAGCCGGGCGTGGTGGCACACGCTTGTAATCCCAGTACTTTGGGAGGCGGAGACTGGAGGATCCGGGTTCGTAGCCAGCCTCAGCTCTCTCTCTCTACCTAGTGAGGCCCTCTGCCACTTCGTGAGACCCAGTTTCAAAATAAAGTATAAAAAAAATAGGGCTGGGGGTGTAGCATGGAGGTAGAACGCCCCTGGGTTCAATCCCCGGTACTGCAAAAAAAAAAAAAAAGTGGTCTCCCCCTTCTCATTGCACATTGAGTCTCTGTCAAAGCATTTAATATAATTTGCCTTGCAATATAATTGCTTATATGATGGGTCTAATTTCCTCACTAGGATAGGAATCCCTGGAGAATGGAGTCTCTGCCTTTACTTATCTATTTATTAATTTTGTAAATTTTTTTCTTTTTTTTGAGTCTCTGCCATTAAAAAAAAGAACTTTGTATCATCCTTAGTGCTTGGCAACAAAAATCAAATTAATCTGTCTGATGTAGAAGTGACTAGAAGTTGTAAAGTGCTGTCGAGAGTTAGGGATTATAAAAACAATAGCAACCATGTATTTCATGCTTTCTTGGTGTCAGGCATCGTGCTATAGTTTGGCTGTTGACTGTCCCCCAAAGGCCCATGTGTTAAAGGCTTGGTCCCCAGGGTGCTGCCCCTGGAAGCTGGTGGAACCTTTGAAAGGTGGGGCCTTGTGGGAGATTTTTAGGTCTTTGCAGATATTCCCTTGAAAAGGGCTGTGGTACCCTGGCTCCTTCCTCTTTCTTGCTTTTGCTTGTCAGCCATGAGGTGAGCAGTTTTGCTCTATCACACGATCGCTCCATGATGTGCTGCTTCTCCACAGGCCCAAGGCAATGGGGCCAATCAGGCATGAATTGGAAACCTCAAAACTGTGAGCCAAAATAAACCTTTTCTCTTTATAAGTTGATCTCAGGTATTTTGTTATCATAACAAAGCTGATGGACATACAAAATGCTAAGTGCTTTAAAATATAACATGTCTGCTGGGTGTGGTGGTACATGCCTACGATCCCAGTACTTAGGAGGCTGAGACAGGAGGATCTCAGGTTTGAGGCCAGTCTCAATAACTTAGTAAGGCCTTCAGCAACGTAGTGAAATCCTGTTTCAAAATTAAAAATAAAATAGGGCTGGGGTGTAGCTCGGAGGTAGAATGTTCCTGGGTTCAATCTCCAGTACCCCCCAAAAATTATATATATATATATATATATATATATATAATTTCATATCATTCTTATTTTGACATATCAGTCCTTATTTTGGCTAAAATGAGGTTAACTTCTCCAACAGACAAAATCCTGAAATCTCAGTAGTTTCATATCATAGTATATTTCTTGCATATCCATGAGTCTAGTATGGGAATTTGATCGATGGATCTCTTCCCCAAAATGACTAAAGAGCCAGGTTGCTTTCCAATCCCTAGAGCTTAAAGGTATTTGCTGTACTTCTGCCAGGAGACTTGTTATGTCAGAAAGCATTGAACATCTCATGGAGGTTCCTAGGGGCCAGGGCTGAGGTGGGGGACATCACTTCTGCCCACAGAGTTCTGTTGCTTAAAACTCCATCATGCGATCTCAACTGCATGCCGAGAGGGCTAGGAAACATGGCTGACCTGTGCTCCCAGCACAGCTCTCTGCTAGGGACAAGGAGCAGAATGCTTAGCAGAAAGCTAGGGATTTTACTGTGGTCATTATCACAACCCTATGCAATAACAATAGGGAACTCGGAGAACCAAAGTGACCTGCTCAGGGTACCCCTGAGGAAGGGAAGACCCAGGATTTGAACCCAGATCTCTGGCTTTCAAAGACTACCTCGGCACTGATTCATCAGGAAACCTCATTCCTTTTTGCTCCTCGTCCTCTTGTTTCCTTAGATTGCAAGAAATGGTTCTCATGCCCATCTGACATTGCTGAGCATGCTCGTTAATCCACCTGGGGCCTCTGTCCAAGTGACCTATTCTATCTAGGTGTATCTCTTGTGTCTGAACAGGGCAGAACTTCTCCCAGCCATGGGCAGAACTGTGTCCTTTCTCACCAGCTTCTCCGGGTCTTGGTGCATCCAGGTGCACAGTGCGTGGTCTTGTGGTGTATGCTTGAAGGGTCATGATGTCTAACAGCTGTGGGTCTGCTCTTCGGGGTCAAGAGAAGCAGCGCAGGTGGGGGCATTTGATGCAAGCTAGCGTGTCTTATTTTGGCAAAGGATTGAAGATGGAGGTAGAGGAAAAAGCACGAAAAGGAGTCTATTTCTCCTCCATCATGCAATATATCTCAACCAATATTGAGGAGTAAAAATGGAGAAAAAAATGTACCCATAGCTTGTCATTGCAATTCCAAGAAGGAGAGCCAAAACTAGAATCGCTGCTGGTTCTGCAATTTCTAAAGTGAATTTATTTTTCTGAGAACAGTCGCAGTGTCCCCATGTACAGCTCTGGAGAATTCAGAAGGGCTTTTATGAGTTCAGGTCTCAGCTGACAGTCCATGTGGGGAGTTGAAGCGTTCATACGAAAATGACTTTGGGTGCTGCGTGCCATGCTGTAGCTGTGGGTGCTGTTGGGGATTGGACAAGGGAGGGGGTGCATGTGGTTTGAAGCAGCAAGCCAAGGAGGGAAGGGGCTTGCTTCGAAGCTGCAGAGTTGGGATGGGCAGAGAAAACAGCAGAGGGAGGTCTGCACAGAGTCACCAGGATGAAGGAACACAGGGCTGCCAGGGCGCAGACAGACTGGGGCTACAGCTGCAGCTGGGGGAACAGTCAGCCGGAAGGGCTCAGATGCCCATGTCCCTCTGAGAGGCTGCTGGTTTTTAGTAGTGAGGGTTTATTTTTCCCCGACAGGTTGGAGCTGAAGACCAAACGTTCAGAATAGCGCCTGGGCTTGCTCAGGTCTCGAAGGGCCAGAACTGAAGAGTTCTCCATTTTCTGCTCCTACATCTTTTTGTCCCTCCTCTTTCTTTACCACCACCGCCCCTGCAGACAGCATCTCTCCCCCCACTTCCCAGGCCTCAGAGCATTCAGCATGAGGTGATGAATTCATGCGTGCGGTGCACTCCCAAGGAACAGATTCCCAAAAAGTGACTGAATCCGAACATATGTCCAGCCAGTTGGGTGATTGCAAAGCTGAATTAAATGCGACTGAACAGAATCATGAAATATGACTTGCCTGGCCTCTTAGCAGCTCATGGTAAAGCATGCTGCTACCACTACATTACAGGGCTGGGCCGAGAGTGTATTGACTCCAAAGTCCTTCAGGTCCCTCTGCTGTTTCTTGACCCCACTGGCTCTTGACCCCAGACCCGTACTTGTGTCCCAGGGATATTCACCTGATATTCCACTTTTACTTGACTCCAAGGTCCTACAAGGTCCTACTTGACTTTCTGGGTCTTACTTCCTTGTATTGGACAGGGTTCACTAGATTAACAGAATTCACAGAATGAGTATATTTGAAAAAGGGATTTATCAGATGGGCTTACAGTTTGCAGCAATGTAGTCCCAGGTTCTGACTGCACGTGGAGAGTCAGAGGAACCAGTAGCTGATCGAGCGGTCTAAGAGCTGGAGTCTTAGGATCGGAGCAACCACTAATTCAGTCCCAGTCCAAGATGTGAAGATCAGGAAGCTCTTCAGAGAAACGATGGTGAAGTTTCAGTTCGAAGGGCTGGAGGCTGATGATCTCAGACGAGAGCAGAAGATCAAGAAGCTCTTGAGAGAAACGGCGAAGTTCCAGTTCTATGAGCTGGAGGCCGACGATCTCAGGTGAGAGCAGATGCGTTTTCTTCAGAAAGAGTCGCGCATTGCTCTACGTGGCTTCTCCCTCTTTTATCTAAGTCCTGCACCTATCAGAATCCTGCTTCTTACATTCAGGGCAGGGCTTTCTGTTTAATCTGCTGTTACACACCCAAAGTCACATAATCTTGGGTGTGTCATGATCAGGTCAAGTTGACAAACTAGATTGACTATCACATTCCTCATTCCAGAGCTACTGGCTTTTTTCCTGGAAATGCTTCATAAGAAAGAACCTACCCCTGAGTTCTCGACTTAGTGTTATCGGTTGGAGAAACCAGAACCAACAACTTTGTGTGCCTTGGGTGTGTTCTTTACCCACTCCAAGCCTCAGTTTCCTTGTCTGCAAAATGAACATAGCAGCAACAATGAATTTGTAGAATTATTATGAAAACGATGAGAAAGTGCCCAGCACAAAGTAAGTTGTAGTCAGCCCTGGGTGTTCCTGGGTTCTGCATTGGTGTGTTCAACCAACTGTAGATCGAAAAGATTTGGGGGGAAAATTGCATCTGGAGCTGGGCGTGGTGGCACACGCTTGTCATCCCAGTACTTGGGAGGCTGAGACAGGAGGATCGTGGCCAGCCTCAGCTACTTAGTGAGGCCCTCTGCAACTTAGTGAGACCCTGTTTCAAAATAAAGAATAAAAAATAGGGCTGGGGGTGTAGCTCGGAGGTAGAATGTCCCTGGGTTCAATCCCCGGTACTGCCAAAAAAAAAAAAAAAAAAAAAAAAAAAAGATTTCATCTGTACAGAACAGGTACTGACTTTTTTCTTGTCGTTATTTTGTAAGCAATACAGTATAGCAACTATTTACATAGCATTTACATTGCATTAGGTATTATAAGTCATCTAGAGATGATTTAAAGTATATATTTGCTTGGGTTATATGTAAATGCTATATCATTTTATATAAGGAACTTGCGCATCCCAGCATTTGGGAGTTGGCTAGGGGGTCCTGGATTGGATCCTCTGCAGATTCTGAGGGCTGATTTTACTGAATAAAGAAAGCTATTCTTGGTGGTTGAGTAGCACATGGTGTGGGAGAGAATAGGACCTCCAGATGGTACAGCATGCTGCTTAAAGAGGGGCAGGTTTGCATCCTCAGGAGTTGGATGGGAAACTCTTCCTCCACCCACAGCTCCTTCCTGCACGATTTCAGCTTCCCTCACGAGCATGGGCCACAGACAGATTGCCAGCCAGAAGCTTCACAGCATTTCTTTCTTTCTTTTTTTTTTTTAAGTGTGAAAGGAGGAAATCCCTAAAGGAGAGATGCCGAGTGTTCTTTTGAGTTTTTGTGTCTTGAGTGTCCTGATTAGCTTCTCCTTAGAAAGCACCTCTTGAACTAATTAAATTAGCTCGCGATGAAACTTGGGCTCGTTTTCACATGCCACTCAGGTGGAAGTGGCTGATATTTAAGAAAGGATCAGAGGCCGGGCGTGGTGGCGCACGCTTGTAATCCCAGTACTTTGGGAGGCGGAGACCGGAGGATCCGGGTTCGCGGCCAGCCTCAGCTCTGTCTCTCTCTCTGTCTCTCTCTCTCTGTCTCTCTCCTTAGTGAGGTCCTCCGCAACTTCGTGAGACCCGGTTTCAAAATAAAGCATAAAAAATAGGGCCGGGGGCGCAGCGCAGAGGTAGAACGCCCCTGTGTTCAATCCCCGGTACCACAAAAAAAAAAGAAAGGATCATAAGCCTGGCGTGGGGGTGCACGCTTGTCATCCCAGTACTTGGGAGGCTGAAACAGGAGGATCGCAGGTTCGTGGCCAGCCTCAGCTACTTAGTGAGGCCCTCTGCAATTTAGTGAGACCCTGTTTCAAAATAAAGAATGAAATATAGGACTGGGGGAGTAGCTCGGAAGTAGAATGCCCCTGGGTTCAATCCCCAGTACTGAAAAAAAAAAAAAAAAAAGATCATACTCTATATCTCTAGCCCAGGAAAAGCTAGAACTTCAAAATTTCAAGTATGATTTCTCCTGAATGTGTATCGCTTTCACACCATCATAAAGTTGAAAAATTCTAAGTTGTACCATTGTAAGTCAGGGACTGTTCATATTTCTATATTGGAATCCAAAAAGAAGCAAAATGCCAGTATTATCATCCATCGATGTCCCCTTTACTCTTCTTCCAATTCCTCACTCTCAAGACAAACCCAGTCATCAGCTACTTTACAATGACAATCCGTATGACTGTCCATATTCCTTTTGAGAATGGATTCAGTTTTCCTGTGACTCGGTTTCCTCATCCACGAGGTGGAGGTACAAAAAGGTCTACCCCTGAGGTGTCTGTGAGAGCTAAGGAGTCACGAATGTACAGGACACAGAACAGCCTGGTGTGGAATTACAGGAAGATGCGTTAGCCATCGTAATATTAAAATTGCAGTTGTTTATTAAGCACCCACTATTTGCCATCAACCAAAGTCCCAGCCGAGACTGCTCTTTATAAGATTACCCCATGGACTGCCTTTTTTCATCAGGAGGAAGACAAAATAGTTTTTTTTTTTTTAGTTTGTTTGTTTGCAGTAACAGGGATTGAACCCAGGGGCATTCTACCTCCAAGCCACACCCCCAGCCCTACTTTTTATTCTTTATTTTGAAACAGGGTCTCACTAAGTTGTGGAGGGCCTCACTAAGTAGCTGAGGCTGGCCAAGAACCTGTGATCCTCCTGTCTCAGCCTCCCAAGAACTGGGATTACAGGTGTGCGCCACCACGCTTGGCTATTAACTATTTGTCTCTTACTCTTTTTCACATAGACCCTTTTGAGACAGAGTCCCCTAGAAGATGCCGATGGGCTCTTCAGAGCCCATGGTGCAAATCATGGTACCATGACTATTGGGTGAGCTCATGGCTTTCTAGGTTTTCCTAAATCTCTCATTGGAGCCAGAGCAGGTCTGGGACTCTGAGGCGGCAGGCCCCTAGGGGTAAGATAGATGCTCAGATGGATTGAGGACACTACTGGGGCTTAGATTAAGGGAGACAGTGGTACCCAGGAAAAACTGAGAATTTTCCTTCCCCTGCATCCTCATCACACACAAGCCTGCCACAAAAACCTTGGGACTACAGTAGAATGAGCTGAGAAATCGTGAGTAAAGGTGGGGAGTGGAAACCGAAGAGGAGTTATTCAGTGGCAAAACTGGAGAGCAAAGAGAAATTTCTAGATTGCTTGCTGAAAGGGCTTCTGTCAGGATCCTGTCAGGTTTTTGTGTTAAAAGTTGTAGCCCCTCCTTCCTCTGCAGCCCTGCACCCGTGCCTAGGTGAGGGAGTATGGCCTGCTGTCCCTCATGTGTCTGCCCTCCATGTCCCTCACGGGTCCCCTCTGCAGGGTAACTTGAGCAGGGCCCACCCTGCACACCCTTTTGGCAAGACCCTAACTTACAAGAAACAGGGTATGTGTTCAACGAATCATTCCCCAATTACCCAGAACTGCAGAGCTTTGGCTGAATAAAAAATCATTTGTAGAAAATACATCAGCTTCAGCCATCAAATTTTTGGCAGAAATATTAAAAATGTAGGCAAAATTTTCCATTTGGACACCGGCTGTCCATATTTCTCAATGAGGTCTTATTACCGAACCTAAGGTAAACGCCTGTGCTTCAGTAGCTGGCAGCCATTCTCTGCCTCTGTGCTTCAAGTCTCAGGGAAAAAAAATCTCAAATGTCAAAATGTATGTCACTCTCTAAATAAAATTTTCTACCAGAGACCGGGAGGCATGTTGCTGTTGAGTCATTGGGTGTCACGGCTGACAGGGATACTGATGACTTGAACAAGCAGGCTGATGAGGACGGAGGGGGGTGAGGAGTGGCTTTGCCAACCATGAGATGGGAGATTGGTGTCTGACAGTGGTGAATATTCCTCGTTTGCTCTTGTACCATCTGCAACAAAATCACACTGTGGATCAGAGTTCCTCTGCGTAAGTCACCTTCCTCCTGGTGCAGCATCCCATCGACTGGGAATATGGACCAGTGTTTATTATCCAGGAGCCTCAAGAGAGTTTTAAGTTGTGTGTGTGTGTGTGTGTGTGTGTGTGTGTGTGTGTGTGTGGTGATGGGGATTAAACCCAGGGGCATTCTACCTCCAAGCTATTCCCCCAGCCCTATTTTTATTTTTATTTTTGAAACAGGGTCTTCCTAGGTTGAAGAGAGTCTCACTACTTGCTGAGGCTGTCCTTGAACCTGTGATCCTCCTGTCTCAGCCTCCCAAGTACTGGGATTATAGGTGTGCACCACCACGCCCAGCTGATTTTTTTTTTTTTTGGTGGTACCAGAGGTTGAACCCAGGGGCATTCTACCTCCAAGCTACACCCCCAGTCCTACTTTTTATTCTTTATTTTGAAACAGGGTTTCACTAAGTTGTGGAGGGCCTCACTAAGTAGCTGAGGCTGGCCACGAACCCGGATCCTCCTGTCTCAGCCTCCCAAGTACTGGGATTATAGGTGTGCGCCACCACGCCTGGCGAATTTTAAGTTTTTTAAAGATGATAATTTCGTTG